>SEYY01001178.1:107500-110000 GCA_009176605.1 Armadillidium nasatum
ACAAAAGTTAATTTTCAGTGTTCTTTTTTATAATAAACAAATAATAACGGTCACGTGCTTACAATCTACGAACAAATTTTCTTCATACTTGAGTTCAGATATAAAATTTTCAAAAATATTCATAAAATTTTTATTCTGTTGATATCAATATTTTATTATTATTATTATTATTATTATTATTATTATTATTATTATTATTATTATTATTATTATTATATAATTATATATATTTATATACGCTTGAGTGATTAATGTGTTCATAATAAGTCTATTAAATATATATATATATATATATATATATATATATAATATATATATATATATATATATATATATATATATATATATATATATATATATATATATATATATATATATATATATATTAAAATAAAAATATTTTTTGAAAAATAATAATAATAATAATAATAATAATAATAATAATAATAATAATAATAATAATAATAATAATAATGATAATAATAATAATAATAATAATAATAATAATAATAATAATAATAATAATAATAATAATAGGAAAAATAATGAACGAAAATTACATTTGATGTTTTTCATGATTATTGTACATTGAAATATTTTGTAGTCATTAAAATGTGAACAATATATTACATATACATATACTTGTTCACTTGATTCATATTACGCGCACGCATCGGTGCTCGCTTTTTGATTATAATATATATATATATATATATATATATATATATATATATATATATATATATATATATATATATATATATATATATATATATATATATATATATATATATATATATATATATATATATATGTCAAATATCTGCATTCTCATGCATCAATACTCACTGAAACCTGAAATTTCAGGTTCTGCGACTATTACTAATGATACTACTACTAATACTACTACTACTACTACTACTACTACTACTACTACTACTAACTAATAATAATAATAATAATAATAATAATAATTTCCTATTGATACATAAGGTAAAAATGGGAAAGATTTTACCTTCCGTTTTATCGAGTCTTTTTTTTTTTTTTTTTTTTTTCAATTCAATTATGAGAGATAAATTCGTTAATAGGTTATAAATAAGCATTTCCTCCCATTAAGTTGTTTATGTGAGCAAAGGAATCGTTATTCTTCTTACGTCTCACGGCTCAGTACTGATGGTTCAGGGCTCAATACTGATGACTCACGAGTCACGACTCACAGCTCAATACCGATTGTTCAGGGCTCAATACTTGTTCAGGGCTCAATACTGATGGTTCAGGGCTCAATACTGATGACTCACGAGTCACGACTCAACGGCTCAATACTGATTGTTCAGGGCTCAATACTGATGGTTCAGGGCTCAATACTGATGACTCACGAGTCACGACTCACGGCTCAATACTGATTGTTCAGGGCTCAGGACTCACGTCTCATTACTGATAGCTCACGACTCACCACTCAGTACTGATGGCTCACGATTCACTGCTCAATACTGATGACTCGCGGCTCAATACTAATAGCTCACGACTCATGGCTCAATACTGATGGCTCACAAGTCACGACTCATGGCTCATTACTGAAAGCTCACGACTCACTGCTCAATACTGATGGCTTACGATTCACGGCTCAATACTGATGACTCGCGGTTTAATACTGACAGCTCACGACTCAATACTGATAGCTCATGGCTCAATACTGATGGTTCACTGCTCAACACTGATGGCTCACGACTCACGTCTCAATACTTGTGATTCACGCCTCAACATATGGCTCACGAGTCACGACTCACGGCTCAATACAGATGGTTCGAGACTCATTACTGATGACTCACGACTCAATACTGATGGTTCACGGCTCAGCAATGATGGCTCACGAGTCACGACTCACGGCTCAATACTGATGGTTCACAGCTCACGCCTGACGATTACCAGTCAAGTACAAGAATATCAACACCACTGAGTGGTGCCACTCACCTTAAATGTATCAAGCGCAGAAAAAGGAAGAATTTTCTTTCATTTGAGATGTGGGTTTAGGAGTATCGTGGGGGGGAGGGGAGGAATACCAAAACCAAATACATTGAGCAGTTTCTTTTTTTTTTTTTTTGGTTGTTGTTGTTTACATGCCACATAAGAACATTTATTTTTCGTAATCTATGAACTCAATTCACAGTTTTTAGCATTTCTCTCTCTCTCTCTCTCTCTCTCTCTCTCTCTCTCTCTCTCTCTCTCTCTCTCTCTCTCTCTCTCTCTCTTTTTTGTTCGAAATTGAATATGAATTTGGTTTTGTTTGATATAAAAAAAAAATTTATATTTTGAATTGTAACTACGTTATTAGGGATTTAATTATCATCTTCCTTCTCATTTTTGTAGGTTATTTTTTTTTTATTCTTATTTTTTTTTCTTTCTGTTATTTTTTATATGCAGTTATGTTTATTCCAATTACATATATATGTTTTATATGCTTTTCCAAAAGTACTATTATACATTCTGAAATAATATATAT
>SEYY01001178.1:112500-115000 GCA_009176605.1 Armadillidium nasatum
GAATACTCCCTCAGAACACAGAGAGGAATGCCATCTGTGGACACTAGCCTTAGAACTCAGAATCTCACCCGATCATGGGATGCCTGAGAGAAAGAGTAAAAGGAGGAATTTAAAGGAATTCAAGAATCATTCAGAATGTAATTAGATGAAAGAAGGAGGCTGTAAGGATTTGCTTTTTCAGAAGGAGTATGAGCTACAGATCGTAGATTGAATATATAATTGAAATATTCTTAAAGATAGACAAGAAATTTCTGAATTGTTTGAGGATGTAACTGACTGTTCTGGATGGAAGTATTCTTTTTTATCAAGCTTAAATATCTCTTTTGTTCAAGAAATTTAGTATCATCTTGAGCAGATGCATTGAAAATATAATTTTTCATACTAAAAAATTCACACAAGTGTCTTCAGTTAGATGAAAATATAAAAAATTATCAATTCGAAAGTGTAATAGGTCTTAGGTTTAAGCTTAAGGGATAAGGTAACAGATGGGCTTCCTTATTAGGGAAAACCCAAATCATTTTCAAGGCTTCGAAAACTTCTAATATCGTTATTGTGTTATCAGAAGCTTTACCGAGAAGAAATTCAGGAGTCCATCCACCAAATTAAAAATTGTTCAGCTTTATGACTTACTTCCTCAACTCAAAACTCTCCAGATGCAGGAGCACAATAATATTTGAATACAGATATATTTCAGGCAACCTTGTATTTTTTGAAAAGGGATGTACAGATATACTGAAAATAAAATTATAAAAAAAGATGTTTCTAACATTGACAAAACTGTCACAGAAATATTTGACTATTCCACCATCTTTTGTTCCTGTCAAAAGAATCTTCAGCTTCACTAAAAGTGTTTTTCATCCTCATACATGTTGACTGACTGACAAAAATTTTGAAACTCTTCTCAATGTTTGTGAAATGAAATAATAATTATAATTATGCTTTTAAATTTTACACTCGAGAACAAAGAATTAAAAAAGCTTTATAGAATTAATTAAAAGCTTAATTATATTCTAATAGTTTTTATTCACTCTTTACCTTAACTAAAATCTTGTATATTTTATTATATTGTTTACAATAATTTAGGAATCTATCTCAATTTCATAATTTAAAGGTTAATTCTATGATTTTATATATAAAAAAAAATTTACTTTACTTAAGTACTATCCATTATTCCTGTGCTTGTACTTGTATTTAAGTACAATAACCTGAACTTGGACCAAAGCTTGATATATATATATATATATATATATATATATATATATATATATATATATATATATATATTATATATATATATATATATATTATATATATATATATATATATATATATATATGTGGGAGTGTGTGTATTGTCTGAGCGTTCATTTCTATTCACATGGAGTTGTATTGAACCACACCCCATCTTAAAGAGGGTGACAGGCAGTTATATATATATATATATATATATATATATATATATATATATATATATATATATATATATATATATATATATATATATATATATATATATATATATATATTTTAAAATATTTAAAAAGAATAAAATAAAATAAAATATTTTTTTTTTGCTCACCCTATACCCATGTAGACATTTTATACACACAAACGTATATATTTATGTATGTATGTGGTTTATGTGAGCATAATTGCTTTATTTATGTTATTGATTTTTTTCAAGTAATAAAAAGTAATATTTTTATTTCAAAATGTTATAAAATGTCTTTCGCTGAAATGCTTACCATGCTTAAAACACTTATGTAATTTGTATGTTAAACTTAAACAATATATATATATATATATATATATATATATATATATATATATATATATATATATATATATATATATATATATATATATATATATATATATATATATATATATATATATATATATATATATATATATATATATATATATATATATATATATATATATATATATATATGTACTTGTAATTAAACGACACCAAAGTGTACATGCGTGGCTGAAGAAATCTTAGAACAGGGGCTCCGTCCCCCGTCACCACTGACCCGTGAGTGGAGATGAAAATGCAATCGATAATCGATATATCGATGTAATTTTTAAAGTCATATTGCAATATAATCAAATAATATAGGACAGATTGCTTTGGTGTTGTATAATAAAAAAGGACCATATATATATATATATATATATATATATATATATATATATATATATATATATATATATATATATATATATATATATATATATATATATATATATATATATATATATATATATATATATATATATGGTGTCTGTATAGGTGGAGGAGGGGTAAAAATTGTAGAACCATCCGAAATTTTTGTGACAACAAAATTATATAATTATAGAAGAATTGTAAGGCCTAAGAATTTTTCTTCTCCTACAATATTTTTGGACCTAAATCTTAGATACTCAGCCCACCCACGAAGGAAAATTTTGGAACCTGCTCTCCATTTGTGTGTGTGTGTGTGTGTGTGCGTGTG
>SEYY01001178.1:127500-130000 GCA_009176605.1 Armadillidium nasatum
AACCGAAGAATAAATCTTTTTTAAAAATGGATAAACATAGAACAAAAGTGGATAAATTTTTGTCTCCAAATAACATGACATTTTCATTTCTCGAAATCTGAGCAAAATGGAACTAAAACATATCTGAATGTGACCATAGATTGGTTCTGGTTTTCTTTACTAAAAGTACATAGAGATGTTTCTTTTAGTAGGCAGACCTAAAAAAGGAAAAAAAAAATTACCCCAGACCAATAAAAATTAATAATTAATTTTTATATTTTAACACCACTCACGGGTTTGAGGGGGAGGACTTCGTCCCTATAAATATACTTTTGCATGCCATGCATTCATAATTTTTTGGGGTGTTTTTTATTTATTTATTCATTTTTTTTTCGTCCACCGGGCTTCATTAAAACCTCCTTAATTTATTTGCGTCTAATTTGTGTTCGTAGATGTCATAGGTAAAATTACATTTATGTCATACCATGAATTCAACAATTACCTATTTTTATTTTAAAAGAAAATTCTCAGATAACTTTAAATATATAACTCTTTTTATAGATAACTCTCAGATAACTCTTTGTTTATGGGTAGCTCAGAAAGCTCACTCTTAATAGGTAATTCTCATATGACTCTTCCATAATAGGTAACTCTCTCTTTATTAATAGGGCAATCTTTTGCAGATTATCATGTGACATGAATATAGGCTTTTCCTGATAGGAAATAAAAAATAAGTAATAAATAAGTAAAACAATAGACTACAATTAAAGGAAAAATTAATTTGCATAATTAATATTACTTAATTTTTTGAGAGGAAATTTCAGAACAAAAACTTCTGGAAAATTGGGTGATTATTATTTTTATTATTATTATTATTATTATTATTATTATTATTATTATTATTATTATTATTATTATTATTATCATTATTATTATTAATTATTTAAGCATATTTCTCACTCATCTGTAAAGCCCTATTATAGCCATAAGGAAAAATGTTACCCACCCCTCCTATCAATCTCAAAAGTAATTTCTTTGATAAACAAAAGCGTGTACTGAATGTGATAGGAAAGCTGGATGAAATATTATACTCGAAAAAGAAAAACAGATGAAAAGAGAGAGAGAGAGAGAGAGAGAGAGAGAGAGAGAGAGAGAGAGAGAGAGAGAGAGAGAGAGAGAGAGAGAGAGAGAGAGAGAGAGAGTTCCACAACTATAGTTGTATCAGAAAAGTAGAAGGTACCACCAAAGTATCAAACCAGCAAAAGTGGAGTTTCTGACCGTAGCAGAAAAATAGTATAAAGGATGCTACTTAGCTCGTGATAAGAAGGTTCCTTATTGAGAAGTAGTAAGAGAGTTGCTTATCTTCCTTGATAAAAAAAAAAAACAGCTGTAGCTTCTACGTGTAAAAGTTAAAAAAGACTTTAACGTTTCGTCACAGTGATTTTGATGTGCGATTGAGAAATAAAATGTCTTGACAGTATTCAGACTAAAAGTGAACCATTATTATTACTATTCCAAATATGAGAGTGGTTGGTATTCGACACGAGAGACTATTGGGAAAGTAAAATGTTTAGATTACTAATTCGTCGAAAAAGGGCGAAAAAGTTGAGAAGTTATTTAAAAGGTAGAATTTTTAAAAACCACTGAGAAACATTTTCCATAGTAGAGAAAATGGAAATGGATAAACTGAATTCAAGAGGAAGTTCTAAGAGCTAAAGAAGGAACTGAATTTAAAGTACAAAAATGGAAATTCGCACCTTCGACTTAAAAGTGAAATAAAGTAAGAAGAGCAAAAGATCATTCAATGAAAGAAATATGACACTTGTTTTCATCGTACGACATAGTCTATACGCAAGTGATCGAAAGAAGGAATTGAAGAGTTATTTGATCAAATATATATGAATATAAATCAATTTCCAGAGACTGTGTATGCAAGATCGGTCAAAAATAGAAAGTTTACATGTTTTTGAAATCGAATGAACGTATAAAAGAATTTACTGTCCTGTTATTTAGTTAGTAACATCAATAATATATACTACTTACTACTGATTCAAATTTTGCAAGAATAGTATTTTCTACTACTACTACTACTATGAGAGTGGGGTGGGGAGGTTGTGGGAGCTCCGATCAGATATATACTATATTTTATGAACTTTACATTAGAAAAAGGTTTCCAAATATAATGGAATAAGATTTAAAATATTTCTCCCTAAACTGATTTGTTGCAAACATTTTGAAAAATCATCCCGGAAATTTTTTCCTTGATAATAATATTAAAAATATTTTTTTTTTAAATACAAAATTTTATATATCCTACTTAAATTTCGTGAGTACTTAGCAACCCTCATTAATCTGACAACTTTGAGAATCGAAATTGGGGAATAACAATATATATTATTTATTACTACTACTACTATTATTACTACTACTACTACTACTAATAATAATAATAATAAGAGAAAGGATTTTATAACGTATAGGTTATTATTTGTTAAATTATTATTTTTCTTTATAGATTCCA
>SEYY01001178.1:135000-147500 GCA_009176605.1 Armadillidium nasatum
GAATTCCGACAAGAGAAATGACTCAATGAGAAGCCTTGGAGGAAATATGAAAAATCACTATAACTACTCATAAAATACTTAGGACGACCTTAATGTGTTTAAGAGTAGTTTTATATTAAAAAAAAATATTTTATATTACCAAAATTTGTAAAAATTACTGTAAACTTATTTTATTTCAGTCCTTTTAGTGCAAAATCATTACGGGGTAGAGAAAGATGGTTTCGTCATACAAAATAATGTACAAAGTACGAGCAACTTAAAATCACCCAAATTTTGATAAACTTTTCAGTGTGTGTTTTTTAACCAATATATATATATATATATATATATATATATATATATATATATATATATATATATATATATATATATATATATATATATATATATATATATATATATATATATATATATATATATATATATATGACCTTTGTTGTTTGCAGAATGGCATAGGAGAAGTATGTTTATTTTTGGGCCCAAACAATCGAAGATTCGGCTTCTCTGTCGTTGGTGGAAGCGATGAAAAATTCCCCCCCAAGATAGACGAAATAGCCAAAGGTAAGAGGGCCGTTCTGAGGCTTAAGTGGAATCGTAGTATTTATTTGACATTTTCAAGTGCTCATTTTTGGGACTCCAGCTTTGTTTACCAATACGATCAAACGGAACTTTAAACCTTCTTTATATATATATATATATATATATATATATATATATATATATATATATATATATATATATATATATATATATATATATATATATATATATATATATATATATATATATATATATATATATATATATATATATATATATATATATATATATATATATATATATATATATATATATATATATATATATATATATATATATATATATATATATATATATATATATATATATATATATATATATATATATATTGCCAAGAAAATGCAATATAATGGAGGTAAGGCATATAAAGATATATAATAGGGAGATAAAGAAAGCGTGTTCTCGTCTTTGTTCCTAGGGTCTAGACCCTTCCAGTGTTCTCGTCTTTGTCCCTAGGGTCTTGACCCTCCCAGTGAAGTAATAATCGTTCTTTTAAAGTGTAGCTTTTCCACCTTTTATTTTATAAGTAATTCCCCTCACTTTTTTTTCACTTATTTTCTAAATATGCTAAGAAAATCATGGAAGTTTTCAATGCCTCAAAAACTCAACTATATTTATCTACCTAACGTAACCCTCCATATAACTATATTTGTGGTAATACAATTCAAATTATCATCTATCCTTTTTTTTAATAAATAGGCTCCTAAAAGGCCAACTGGAATTCTGTTGCAACATAGGAACATAGGAAAATAGAGACAGTTAGAAGCACAGTTCGTTTTTAACAGATTAGGTGTATAGTAATATAGTCAGTTGAGAAGTTTGAGTTATATATGTGAGTGAGTTTCTTGAAACAATTCTTGTATATCATATCCCCTCTGAGAAATCTCCTTTCAACTGAGAACATTCCACTTACAGAACATTGCACTTACAGATCGTTTATAGATTAACACAGTTGTTTTTGCTTTGTATAGTAATATAGTCTATTCTTGTGAGAAGTACGAGTTATATATGTGAGTGAGTTTCATTGAAACAATTCTTCTTGTAAGGGTGTAGTCTAGGAATATTCTCGTCATTATATCTTTCAATCTCACGGATCTTCTCCAACCTCTTACACGTAACACTGATCTTAAGAACTTTTCATTCGTATGTTTCCTCCTCATGCCTCATCATTTCACATACTATTATCTTCTGCTGTAGAGCTCTCTGGCTCTGATCCTAACCCATAACTTTACCACTGTACTTATTCTTCCAAGTAATCCACTGCTAAAGTCTGGAACATCTCTCTTTTACCCTACTTCATTTTACTTACACACATTCTAGCTTCATGTTTCGGGGTATATCAGTAATCAGTTTTGAAATTTATCTCTATTTTTGCTATTCTTTTGTGGGTATAGTGTGGGCGCTTGAAATTTTTCACCTGAGGCATATATATATATATATATATATATATATATATATATATATATATATATATATATATATATATATATATATATATATATATATATATATATATATATATATATATATATATATATATACAGAGAGAGGATTTAATATTATATTTTGAGTTAAACTAATAAAATTGATGAGATTATCTTAGATTCAAAGATTATCCCAAATGAATTGATTAACAAAATATAAATGAAACAAAAACAGTTGAAATAAAATAAACTAAAGAAATTTAATCTAAGATTTACTTACGAAATATACTCGTAAGTTATGACAAAAGTACTCCTATCAGTATATTACAAATAGAGGATGAAACAGATTTAGAACTACTTCAACAAATTTAGATACCGAGGTTAGATAAAATATTAAGATATGTTGCTTCACAAATGACATCAAAATGATCGTTAAATTAATAATTATACTCAGAATATAGGACAAGAGGTAGGACATCTATACGATCAATAAAATTTCGACTTAAATGATTGTATAATGAAATCCCGGGCTTCACCTACACTGCAAAAATTGTCCTAACGAATCGTTGGGACAAGTGGCAAAAATGTCACAGTGAAATTTTTAGTAGAGAAAAGACATGTTAAGCATAAGAAAGTCGCTTCACCGATTTATTTTCTAATAAAAAATAACTGAAAAAATTTGTTGTGACATTTTTGTCACTTGTCCCAACGATTCGTTAGGACAGTTTTTGCAGTTTAGAACCAAGTAAATTTTTTCAGTCTACTAGGCGCAATTTGACGATTAATAACAACTCAAAAATAAGAATAATTCCCTAGTACAGTTATTACAGTCACTATATTTGCAGAGAATCAAAACTTCGTCATTTGAAGAAATTTTATTTCTTCAAAAATTGTCACTTTTTGTGACGAAGAATTTTCTTCAAAATTTTCTTCAATGGATGAAATTTCGTACTTCAATATGCGAAATTTGCATAAAATGTTATAACAGATTTCCACAACCTGTTATTTTATTTCTTCATCTAAATGGTGAAAAAAAGTTTGAAAACGACAGTCAGACAAATTTTTTTTTTTTTCATTAATTGGACGAAAAAAATTTCTTCAGTCTTAAAATGCTGTAAAAACTCAAATTGAACATGTGAAGATATTTTTTTTTTTTTTCTTTTTAATCGATATGGAGAAATTAAATTTCTATTTAAAAGTGTGACGAAATTATTGGTGTAAAATTTGTTCTAACATTTTGACTGAATTTCTTAACATAAAAAAAATGTTCTTCATTTAAAGAAACAGATTTCTTCAACTTCACTTGAACAAATTTCTCCACATTGGAAGAAATTTTGATCCATTATATATATATATATATATATATATATATATATATATATATATATATATATATATATATATATATATATATATATATATATATATATATATATATATATATATATATATATAAAGGGTGGTTAAATTGTATGGGCCGATGTTGATAACCACACCTAAACGTTTTTTATATATATTTTTTCAATTTCAGACTACTCAATTTGAACCATGGAAAGATACACAATGGAGCAACGTGTTAAAGTTATTCAGGCTTATTATGAAAATGGGCGTTCAAATCAAAATGCATATCGTGCACTTCGTGATTTTTTTGGTCAATTTAATCGTCCAAATGTGCGTATCGGAAAAATCGTGAAAAAATTTGAGCAAACCGGGTCTGTAGGAGATTTGAAAAGACCAGTATGCTCGTATTACTAGAAAATATTGCTGCTGTTCGCGATAGTGTGGCTGAGGAGCCATCCACTTCAACTCGTCGTCGTGCCCAACAATTGCACCTCTCACGCTCGTCGTTGATGAACATTATGCATAAAGACTTGCATTTAAACGCTTACAAGGTGCAATTGACTCAAGAACTAAAGCCTCTTGACCATACAAAACGTCGTCAATGGTCAGAATGGTGGCAAGAAATGGCAACAGTGGATGATCAATTTTCGAGGAAAATCATCTTCAGTGATGAGGCACATTTTCACCTCAGTGGATTCGTCAATAAGCAGAATTGCCGCATTTGGGCGAATGCTAATCCAAGAGTGATTGTCGAAAAACCAATGCACCCACAAAGAGTGACTGTTTGGTGTGGTTTATGGGCTGGCGGCATCATCGGGCCGTATTTTTTCCAAAATGAGGCCGGTCAGGCAGTTACTGTGAATGGTGTTCGCTATCGTGAGATGATAACGAACTTTTTATGGCACGAATTGGAAGGTATGGATGTGGACGATATGTGGTTTCAACAGGACGGTGCCACTTGCCACACAGCTAACGAAACAATGGCTATTTTGCGCGACAAATTCAATGGCCGTGTTATCTCACGTGGTGGCGATGTCAATTGGCCGCCAAGATCATGTGATTTGACACCGTTGGACTTCTTTCTTTGGGGTTATTTGAAAGAAAAGGTGTACGTCGATAAGCCAGCAACAATTCATAAAGGATGAGATAATTCGGCACATTAACGGCATAGAACCCCAATTATGCCTCAGCGTCATCGAAAATTTGGACCATCGGATGGAGGTGTGCCGCCGAGGTCGCGGCGGCCATTTGGCCGATATTTTGTTCCATACATAATTGAACCATACCATATTATCATAATAAAAAGAAATGACAATAAATTCCTAAGTAATTTGTGTTTTATTCAAAATAACACGGCCCTAAAATTTAACCACCCTATTTATATATATATATATATATATATATATATATATATATATATATATATATAATATATATATATATATATATATATATATATATATGGGGGGGAGTAGGTAGGTGGGTATGAGAATGACTTTTGGTAATTCTGATTTTTTTATTTTTAAAGATTTATGCTTATTGATAGAGTAGATTGCTTTCCTAAAACAATTTATTCTGCTTTAAACGTCTCTTCCCGTTTCTGAAACAAAAAATAATCCGATAGCATTTTTACATATACCAATTGACCCTTAGCACGTAATATTTAGTCAGTGAACAATACGAAAAAGGTGGCTAAGACTATTTTCTTTAGGTTGTGATTGAAGGGTGGCTCAGTGCTACACATAAACTCTATTTTAATTTTTTTTTAGTTCTATTTTGGGCAGGATCTCATATCTCACTTTTTTCAGCCCTAACTCTAGACACTCTTCAGAAGTTTCGATATTTCTAGATTTCTAGATCAGAATTTAAAAACACGTTAAAAAAAATGGATATTCACTGAAAATATTTACTGAAAGTAACGTGAATAAAAAAAAATAGCACTGTAAAAAGCATTTCATTCTATTTAATCATTTTTCTGACCTAACCTAACCTAAACCACCATCATCCAAACTTAACCTAACCTAACTAAAGAACATAAAAGAATTTTCCTACAATTAAATAATTAAAATTTTCCTTCTTTGTTTTTATCTTTTGTAAAAGAAAAGAAAAGGAGAGAGAGAGAGAGAGAGAAAGAGAGAGAAGAGAGAGAGAGAGAGAGAGAGAGAGAGAGAGAGAGAGAGAGAGAGAGAGAGAGAGAGAGTGAGAGAGAGAAAGAAAGAAAGAGAGAGGGTATAAATTTTTTTCAAAGTTAAAAAAAAGAAATAATTTCTTGGAGTCTCATTTATGCAAGTAAATAAGAAAGGCAACTTATTTCTGTTACGAATTTCAAGTGGAAAATTTGCATAAAATAAGAAAGGGAAAATTCTTTTAAAAATACTTCGATGCAAATTAATTAAAACTGATGTTACGTTTCAAAACTAAATTAGAATTTAATTTTTCCTAATATATATATATATATATATATATATATATATATATATATATATATATATATATATATATATATATATATATATATATATATATATATATATATATATATATATATATATATATATATATATATATATATATATATATATATATATATATATATATATATATATATATATATATATATATATATATATATATATATATATATATATACATAGCTTGTTTCATATATATATATATATATATATATATATATATATATATATATATATATATATATATATATATATATATATATATATATATATATATATATATATATATATATATATATATATCAAGTCAAGGATTCTGGCAAATTTAGTTGAGTTCATAACAGAGTCTACCAATAAATAACGTGTCTTATTTTTTTATTTTTTTTTTTAGCTTTTTAAATTTTAAAATTTAAAAAAAAAAAAAAAAAATATTTTAAAAAAAAATAAATAATAAGAAATTTCAGCAAGAATAAAAGTCAAAGAATAATTTAATAAAAAAAAAAAATGTTTTCTTTAGTATCAAAAATAACAACCAATAAAAATAGGTTTTAGATTAAGTCTTTGTGAACAGTTCGGCATTTGATTAGAATTTCCTCGTAAAAAGTGAATCACTGCGAACAAAACACTGAATAAATCTAATTTGTTTAATCTCTTTTTTTGTCTACCGTGCTCAAATATATCTCTACAAAACTTGTCCTAACGAATCGTTGGGACAAGTGGCAAAAATGTCACAGTAAAAATTTCAATAGAGAAAAGATATATTAAGTATAAGAATGTCGCTTCACCGATTTATTTTCTAATAAGAAAGTAACTGAAAAAATTTGTTGTGACATTTTCCCAACGATTCGTTAGGACAATTTTTGTAGTGTATTAATTGTAGCAGTTCTTAACCTGTAAACCGAGGACTCCTGGGGGTGCGCGATATCTTCAAAGGAGGTCCGCGAAGGCTTGAAGAAATGTTATGATCCTTTTCTGTTAATGAAGAATTTTGATCTTTAAAAGTGAAAAAGTGAAATTTTAATTTGACATTTTATCTTCAATTTCATTTGCATAAAATAAAAACTTAATTAAAACATTGGGTGAGCTTTAAACGTCGATTTCGGGCGTTAATCTGTTTCTGTGGGTTTGGTTTCTATTTTCATTTGAAGAAAACTGTTCCCAATATTTTTAAACAAGGCAAAAACTTTTCGTCGAAATAACTTGGAACTTGAACTATTTAAAAATGAGTTTATTATCTAAAAAATCACTTTAAGGAATTTTTTTTTATATCTGTCAATAATACATCACAGTCACCAATTCCCAAAATCCTATTAAAATCGTTTACATAAACGAAATGTTGCGATAATTTTAAATTTTCATAGCATGTATGAAAAGGAGAGTTACGAATTTTTTTTGGCATACTCAATTGGTTTGCCCGTAGACAAGGGAGGACAAAAAAGATTTAACTACCCTATTGTAAATGTTCTAAAGTCTAAAAATATTCATATGGTTCCGATGAACAAAATAAATCTTAAGCGTTCTTTCATAAAAACTATTTTAAAATTCCTACAATGATTTTTTAGATATAAACCCACCTTTGTATAGTTCAAGTTTTAGCCACACATGGTGTTTCTTCAAATTAAAATTAAAATCAATCCATAGAAACACAGAAAAACAATAAAATTCAGCGTTTTTGAGCTCACCAAATTCTGTATTTTGTTTCTCTTTGATATAAATCGAATAAAAATTAAGAAAATTATTTCAAATTGTAAAGTCAGCAGTTTGCAAATATTTCATCCATTCGAAATCAAAGTCCTTCCTTCTCTGTCGGTCAAAATAAATGAAGAAAAAAACACACAAAAGAAATGAAAACAGAAAATTCTTAATTTCCTTTTTCAGGCTTTTGTATAACCTTACTTTCCTAAGATATGATTTTAAAAAAAAAATTATTAAAAATTCTAATTTATTCTCAAATTCTCAATCCTTGGAAATTGAAAGAATTTTAAAATTCTTTCACTTACACTACATATTTTGGCTCATACATTTATTTAATTCTTAGTATCATGAATTTGCAATAACTTGACCTTGAACTCGGACAACCTTTAAAACTAGTCTTGATACATCACTAAATATATATATATATATATATATATATATATATATATATATATATATATATATATATATATATATATATATATATATATATATATATATATATATATATATATATATATATATATATATATATATATATATATATATATATATATATATATATATATATATATATATATATATATATATATATATAATAATAATATATAAATATATATATATATATATATATATATATATATATATATATATATATATATATATATATATATATATATATATATATATATATATATATATATATATATATATATATATATATATATATGGAAACATTTTTTAGTGATTGTTTTAATATTTTAACTGTAAGCATTTAATATTTAAATCATCTTTTATTCCATTTAATAATTTTTATCGAAAGTTCAATTTGTTTTACTCCAATTACTGAGTGCTCTATTATATTATTATTATTATTATTATTATTATTATTATTATTATTATTATTATTATTATTATTATTATTATTATTGTATTAGAGTAAAAAGGTTAAAATTTTTATAAAAGAGAGAGAAAAAAGAGAAAGAGAGAAATAGAGAGAGAGAGAGAGAGAGAGAGAGAGAGAGAGAGAGAGAGAGAGAGAGAGAGAGAGAGAGAGAGAGAACACACATGATGCAAATATATATTTTTCAGTTAGATGTATAATGCTCTGAAGATATTTTAATTGAATTTCAATTATATATATATATATATATATATATATATATATATATATATATATATATATATATATATATATATATATATATATATATATATATATATATATATATATATATATATATATATATAAGGCTTTATCTTCTTGGTGGTAAGAGCTGAAGATTCCAATTAAATCCACCAGGTTTGGGGAAAAATATAAACACCTGCGAATTGAAGACATGTTCCCGACACACGGAAGTTGGATGAATAAAAGATGGCATAGTATTCCTTATTTTACCTGTGGAGTACACGTGAGAATGATCATAGCAATTACGTCTGGGGTCAGAGAACAGAATATGATAAAATGTGGAAAATGTTCGAAAGATACGTATCCCTAGTTTCCCCAATGGTAAAGTATGCGTCCAATAAGTTCAAAATAGCAGTGTCCGTTGTGATAGCGATTGGATGAGGAGAGTGAGGCAACAATTCGTCGTGCAGAAACAAAACTGGAGAGAGGTAGCGAGAATAGGAGAGCTTATAAGGCTAAAAAAAAATAAAACTCAGCTACTCTTTCAAGACCTGTATAAGTAAAACCATCATAAATGTATGAAGCATACTCCGTACAGGGGCTAACAATACCCCTATAAACAGTAGCCAACTGAGGCGACGTGAAGGAATTTTGAAAGAGCCTCTGAAAACAAAATCAGGAGCTTATTAGTAAGATAAATAATGTCTCCCTTCTACGATAAATCACCAAAAAAAGAAACCCCAAAAATATTAAAGACAGACGAAGATTTGAGTTGTCTTTTCAATGTTGTGTTTGTATGACACTTTCTACTCAATATATGAGTAGAAAGATGAAGGAACTGATATCTTGAAGCATTGATAATTAGAAATATGAGAAAGGTCGGAGAGCTTCTGCTACAAAACTACCCTCCTAACATCTTTTATTTACAAGTGGGTGGGACATCTTTCTAAGCAAATAGAATAATGAAATGTGGAGTCATTAGCATAAGGGTAAATAAGTGACGAATAAGATGTGTTGGGATAAGACAAAACTCTGAGGAAAACCACTGTTTATAGATTTATTGGATGAAAGTGGTCTTCTACAACAGCTGCAAAAGAGCAACGGAAAAGGAAACCAAAGAGGATAGATACTGAAACGGAAAAGTTTACATATCAAAGTTTTGCGCCAGACTCTATCGAAACCTTCCAATATGCCTAGCGCTACAGAAAAAAAAATTCACCAAAATTTCTGAATAGCAGACGACCAAGAATCAGACGGAATTGAAAGACTTTAAGTAGAACATTCCTTACGGAAGACACTATTGATCTAAGATAATATTTGAAAAGTGAATTTTTTCAAACTTTCTAGAATAGATTCGAAAACTTTGGAAATTACGGAGGTTAAAGCAATAAGAAAAGTAATAGGTTTGAGATTGATACAGAGAGAAAGACGAAATAGTTTACTGTGTACGGTGACAAGCTTATAAACACAAATTTTAAGAGCTTCAACAGGAATCCCGTTAGGAACATAAGTCTTCTCATTGTTAAGCTAAGAGAGAACAGAAAATCACATGTTTAGAAGAAATGGCAATGATTGAGATAAATGAGATGGAGGAAAATGGAGAAGGAGGAATGGCTCCGGAATCTTTGAGCGAAATTTGAGCAAAGAGTTCATACAGAAGGAAACAACACCCCTATAAAGAGAAAGCAACTGAGGTGGAGTGAAGAAATTTTGAAGGCGCCTCAAAAAAACAAACCTCTTAGAAGCTTGTTTAGAAAGAGAAGTAATGTGATCTTTCCAAGAAAGATCATGAGAAAAAGAAATACCGATAAAGTTAAGGAGAGATGAAGGTTTGAGTTATGTTTTCAAAGAAGATATCATAGTTGTGTGGGAGGTTGTGTCGAGTAGAAAGATGGAGGAATTGAGTTTTTGAGATATTGAAAACGACCATGTTTTCTCTGCCCCAATTTGAAATATAGAGATAGATCAGAGGTCAGTTGCTCCAAGGGTACCTTTCTTGCGTCTATTAACTGCTGTTGGGAGGGGCGAATTTCAAATTAAAAAAAGTAATGAAGGGTGGAGTCACCGGCATAGGAGTGAATAGGAAACGAAGTAACAGAGAGAAGATTTACCGAATGTTGAAGAAATAAAAAAAAAAGAAGACCGTGCACCAGTGCAAGTCGGCATAGAGGTCTTGTTGGCATAACCCCATCATTGGAGGCAACCAACTCCCAAGTGGTGATGGGGGAAGGAGTGGATGAGGGCATTCTTTGGATGCCACCCCTCCAAGCATCTCCGAGGCAGCTTTTTTGCTTCTCCAATTTTTTTGTTTTTTAAATATAATGTAATGTACAAGTAAGAGCTTGTAATTTTGTGAGAACATGTGAAGATTGTAAGGGGGGAAGGAAGTGGGAGACAGATGGTACACTAGAGACCCTCTAAAAAAGTGAAACGTGAAAAGTAACGAACCAAAGGGCAATGGAGTGAAACGGAATGATCTAGCCCATCCTATCACCCCGAGGGTTAAGCCCAGTGGAGAGTACTTTCATCGCTTCGGATTGCGCTACGTCCTCCCCATATATATATATATATATATATATATATATATATATATATATATATATATATATATATATATATATATATATATATATATATATATATATATATATATATATATATATATATCACAGAATGTTATTAAAACATTCTCATGTGTTTTTAGTGTTTTTGAAATATGCTTAAAGCCTACGTTTGGTGAGTGGATATAAATATTAAATCGAAGCAATGAAATAATGTAAAATAGACCCAGAAATATTTTAGAGGGTCTCCTGTGAAAACGAAGAAAGATCAGTAGAAATATAAGTTTAGTGACCCAAAGAAGGGTCATCCTTAAGATGGAAATGGAACCAGGCTTCGGAGGATGAGTTGACAGACATTGGATAGATTTTTTAAATGAATTAAATGTAGCCAGTTAAATAAAATAAAAAAAGTAATAAATTGGCAAAAATTGTAAAGGTTGTATGTATTGTGTCTATCACTTGGGAATACAAATATTGAAAGTTTTTTTTTTTCATCATACATACTGGGTTTATCGAAGGCAAGACTTCTACTTGTTAAGGAACATTAAATAAAATTATGATTATAAAAATTGCATTCAGTACATTTGGTTCCCATGGCATCAAAGCTTATTGCTATATTGGACATAGTTTGAATAAGCATTACACAGTATACCTAGATAAGAATATAACAAAGCAAGAGAAAGGTGTGAAGAAAGTAGAGAAGTTATGTTTAGCCAAAGAACCAGAAAGAAAGAAAAAAGAAAAAAAAAATCAAGGGTGTAATTACCGAGATGGAAAATATATAAATTGAATACGAAATACTCATCAATCAACTTCCTTCATTATTACCAACATTAATAATAATTTTCTTTCATCCACAGACCTTAGTGAGAAAGAGGAAATTTAGGATTTAAATTAAATGGTTGATTTCCCAAATATCTGAAGAGGAGCTATTAATTCCAACCCTCTTTCGTCTCATTTGAGCCCCAGAAATAATAACATTATTAATTAAATTCCACAATTAGAAATAACAATAAAATAATTTGGTTAATATTTTTAAAAATAGTTTTTAATAGCTAATAATAATAATAATAATAATAATAATAATAATAATAATAATAATAATAATAATAATAATAATAATAATAATAATAATTAATAAAGGATATTTTTGAATACAATTTATTCTATAAATTCGAAATAAGGTTGGAAAGATTTTTGAAGAGTCTCAAGTGAGGAATATTTTATGCAGCAGCACAACTCAAAAACTAAATGGGATTCTCTCTCTCTCTCTCTCTCT
>SEYY01001178.1:165000-170000 GCA_009176605.1 Armadillidium nasatum
TATATATATATATATATATATATATATATATATATATATATATATATATATAATATATATATATAAATATTAGCCTTGAGTCCTGAAACCAAAATTCTTGTAATATTTTTAAAATGAATTTTTAACAGTTTTATATTAATGTAGATTTTTCCTTAATTAAAACATTAATTAATTAGTTAAGTAATTAAAACATAGATTAATTATGTAATTAAAACGTAGATTTAATATTTGAGCTAGGCAGTATCTTGGCGTGTAATAATGATTAATAACATCTGAGGATGACAGAAGGATTTAGGAATAAGTAATATAAATGTAAGTTGGATTTTACCCAAAATTGGGGTTTCCCCTAAGTTGAATTTTCCTCCCCTCCTCCCCTAAGTTGAGTTTTCCCCTCCTAAGTTGGGTTTACCTTTAAGTTTTCCCCTTACTCTCACCTCACCGGAGCTCTCTTCCGTCTCCTTATACACGTTTAGACAGGTATTATTTGCTTAATTGAAATTACTTTTTCATTGTTAGAATATAAATATTTAATTAAAATTACTTATACATTATTAGAATATAAATTTAACCTCTTTTTCAAGAATCACTTTTAGTCTTAATTTCATGAATCATTCGTATTTCCTTGTTTTCAAATTAGTCATAACCCTTTTTTTTATCCACCAATCACTAATATCCAAAACCTCAAGAATTGCTCATTTCTAGATACCGCTTTATTCCTTTTATCATTTTTTAAACATTTTATTTTAACCTAACCTAACCTAACAATCAGACCTAACCTTACCTAACCTAACCTAGCCAGACCTAACCTAACCAGACCTAGCCTAACCTAACCTAACCAGACCTAACCTAACCGAACCTAACCTAACATAAACTAACTTAACCAGACCTAACCCAACCTAATGTTTGATGAATTCTTTCATTTGTATTGCTCACTTACTTTCTCTTCTTTACTTAATGAATTTTGGGGGACTGTAAATTATATTTATTTTCTTTTTTTTTTTTAAATTAAAAAGTTTATATCTTGGTAGCCAATATTGTCCTATTCAAGAAGAGGAACTTTTCTAGGTCTATACCTAGGATTAGAAAGCGAGATCGAACCTGACACTTGAAACGCGTGACTCAATCATTGTACCGTTATGTGCATAATAATTATTTGATTAAGTTTTATGTGCTCGTAATATACACAATCAATGTATGTATGTGTACAATTATGTATTAATAAATAGAGAATTGGTTTTATAATGGGAAACATTAAATACTATTTTTTTTAAATATATATTATATTTAAAGTATAATTTAAAATATTATTAAAATAATATATTAATTAATATAATATTATAATATATAATAATATTATTTATTATATTATTTATATTATTTATTATTTATTTATTATTATTATTATTATTATATTTATATTATTATTATTATTATTATTATTATTATATATTATTATTATTATTATTATTATTATTATTTATTATTATTATTATTATTTATTTTTATTATTATTATTTTATTATTATATTATTTTATTATTTTATTATATATTATTATTATATTATATATTTTTATTTATTATTATTATTATTTTTTATTATTGAGAAGTGGATTTTATATGAGCATTTAAAGTCAACGAAGAATTTATTTAAAAATGGGCATTTCTTGTTGACAGTTCCTTGCATTGGGAAGATTCTCTTTGCACAGAAGAAGAAGAAGAAGAAGAAGAAGAAGAAGAAGAAGAAGAAGAAGAAAAGAAGAGAAGAAGAAGAAAGAAGAAAAGAAAAAAAAAAAAAAAAAAAAAAAAAGAAAAAAAAAAAAAAAGAAAGAAAAGAAAAAAAAGAAGAAAATAAGAGAAAAAAGAAAAAAGAAAAAGAAGAAGAAGAAGAAGAAGAAAAAGAAGAAAAGAAGAAAAGAAAAAGAAAAAGAAGAAGAAGAAGAAGAAGAAGAAGAAGAAGAAAGAAGAAGAAGAAGAAGAAGAAAGAAAAAGAAGAAGAAGAAGAAGAAGAAGAAGAAAGAAGAAGAAGAAGAAAAAGAAAAAGAAAAAGAGAAAAGAAAAAGAAGAAGAAAAAGAAAAAGAAAAAGAAAAGAAGAAGAAGAAGAAAAAGAAAATGAAGAAGAAGAAAAAGAAAAAGAAGAAGAAGAAGAAAATGAAAAAGAAGATGTTTTTGTTATAATTGTTTTGCCACTTCTAAACTAAAAAATCAGCCATTATTTATTATTTATATTATTATTATTTTTATTATTATTAATACATTTACATCATTGCCCTTGTTATATGGAAGAAGTATGAAAATTGTTGTATTTTTCATTCCGACTGACTCGTTCTCACTGAGAATTTCTCTTCCAAGGTTAAAAAGACATTGTCAATTATATCGGCGTCGAAGAAATGAAATAAAATTATTCCACAGACTCCTCCCCCCCCCTCCCCCACACAACCTCCTCTTTCCCTCTCACTCTGACTTTCTCTCTCATTCTCTCTCTCTATACACAGTGACTGTCAATTAATTTGATGGTATTTATTTTCTGTGGATTGGACAATCAATTAAGTTTAAAAATATATATATATATATCATTGGACGCCGTCTCCATTTAAAAAAAAAAAAAAAAAAAAAATTTCTCAAAAATTAAAAAAGTTTTTATCTTTGTTTTAAAGTAGTCGTATTTAATACTAAACAATAAATTTAAAAACAATCGTAATATTTATAAGATTAGTCGGTATTATAGAGAAGAAATGTTCTCTCTCTCTCTCTCTCTCTCTCTCTCTCTCTCTCTTCTCTCTCTCTCTCTCTCTCTCTCTCTTCTCTCTCTCTCTCTCTCTCTCTCTCTCTCTCTCTCTCTCCTTTCTCTCTCTCTCTCTCTCCTCTCTCTCTCTCTCTCTCTCTCTCTCTCTCTCTCTCTCTCTCTCTCTCTCTCTCTCTCTCTCTCTCTCTCTCTCTCAGTATTTATAAGATTAGTTGGTATGATGGGAAATGAAAATCCTCTCATAGTAGTAGTAGTAGTAGAAAAAAAAATGTATTATTATTATTATTTTATTATTATTATTATTATTATTATTATTATATTATTATTATTATTATTATTATAAGGATTGAAATAAGTTGTGATGTTTGAGAGATTGTGTCATTGCCATATGAAGAAATAATTCAGCTGACTTCCGTCGCCTCTATTATAAATGGCGTATTAAATCTAGAGCTGTCACATGTGGATATTATATACTGTATAAATATATATATATATATATATATATATATATAAATATATATATATTATATATATATATTATATATATATATATATATTTCAAAATTCCAGTGGGAAATAATAATAAAAATTTGCGAACGCTTTCGGAACTTACGTTTCCTTTTCAGGCCACAGTAAAAAGAGAATAAGATAAAAATATTTTTTACCTTTCTATTCTCTTTATTTTAGTGAAAATTTAAGAGCTTTATCTTTGCCATAAGTGAAGTTATATCACACTCAGAAAAGTTTACTTATTTATTATTTTTTTTATTTTGATTTAATTAAAAAAGAAGACATTGATCGCTCTACATGCCAATTACTTCTAGGGACCCAAGCAGTGAGTATCCTCTTTCTTCACACAAACTTTGGTAGTTTGGGAACTGCTCTTCTCCTCATGGAAGCTTTCGTTTCTTCCTCTTACGATTTTTGTTGAATTTGTTTCCACCTGGATTTAAAAGCTCCTTTACTTACCCATAGCACGAGACGTTCTAAAATTAAGATCTCAAAAAGCTTAAATTTTGTGGCAACGCCATCATATTCACCCATGGCATCAAAGTCTTTTTACTTTAAAGACATCAATGGTATTCATGACATTTAAATTTGAGCATCAGCACGTTTGAAGCGGTCATTGGAAGAGACGTTCTGGTCTCATCCAAAAATAAATCTGACTAATTTATGTTCACGAGGCAATAGCATAGTATGTTTTATGTGAATGACACCAAATTAATTACATCATTTCATAATAGAAATTACTTTATCGTACTATTGCTGTACCAACCACATAATCACAATGTGGTACAAAGGTAAAGTTATTGACTCACGTGCTTGGAAAGCACTAGTTCGATTCCTCACGGTGATCCTAGATAGAAACTACCTAGAAAATTTCTCTCCTCAAACTTTAAAAAAGAAGAAAAAAAATTTATTCGTTCTTTGACTTAAGTATTTCAGCCTTATACCTTGCAAACTCAGTTCCCAAATCTCACTCTTTTATCTACTTTTGGAGATTATTTCACTGAATTTAACTAATGCAGAATTCCTGTATTCATTTTAACAAATTTCAGACCCAAATTCCTCTTTGACATGAATTACAAATATCTTAATAAATTGTTTTCATTATTATGTGCGGAATTACAAAGTAAGTCACCCCAAATTTATTTCAAATTTACAAGTCAAAATTTTAATCAACTTTCGCTCCAACAAAGAACTCGTCAACATTTTTATTCACTTTCTAACACAAATGAAAGCATTTACAATTCTGTACAATAATTCTGCATTTTTTACTACAGTCACACCTAATATTACTCCTCTAATAATACTGATAATACTCCTCTAATAATACTGATAATATTCCTATAATAATACTGATAATACTCTTCTAATAATAGTGATGATACTCCTCTAATAATACTGAAAATATTCCTCTAATAATACTGATAATACTCCTCAAATAATACTGAAAATATTCCTCTAATAATACTGATAATACTCCTTTAATAATACTGATAATACTCCTCTATTAATACTGATAATACTCCTCTAACAATATTGATAATACTCCTCTAATAATACTAATAATACTCTTCTAATAATACTGATAATACTCCTTTATTAATACTCCTCTAATAATATTGATAATACTCCTCTAATAATACTGATAATACTCCTCTAACTAGCTAATTTACTTGTTATTATATTTGCCATTGACATTTTAACTCGATATATGGAAATGATTTTTCACACGGATGGGTTCTTGAAGA
>SEYY01001178.1:175000-182500 GCA_009176605.1 Armadillidium nasatum
GTCAGAAAAATATGGTCACCTTAGGTTAGAACCACAGGAATTCAATCTTGATTTAGGTCTTGACAGGAAATTTTGGACAAGAGTACTCTTCTTCTCAGTGTGTAAAGTGTCCATTAGTGTGAATATGAAGTATGCACCTTACTGTATAGAATGAAATAACTTAAATAACATTATCTTAATGTCGCTATAGCTTGAAGATACATGTCTGAAGATTTCTTCTTCAGAATATCCTTAACACAACATCGCAATCTTTTTGATTTCACATCAGATAACCTTGACTTCAGGTTCACTGTAATTATCTATTATATTTTACATTATTAAACATTCACAGTATTAAATTCAATAGATTGAAATACCCTTGTCGATTAGAAATTGTTAATACCAGAAGGAGTAATCGCTTTGAGCCTCGTTAAACAAAATTATAATATTCTGCAGGAGATAATTGTCCAGGTACAATGTTATCTTTTAAAAATTAATATTATATGTCCAATATAATGTAAACAATTTATTATTTCATTTGTCTCAAAAAGTCTTTCACTTATTCTGTACGCGACATATTCCAGGACAGCTCATACCTTTAACTTTAACACCCCCTCCTTGAATAGGGCTTTGCCCGTGAGTGGTGGTGATGTGTAAAAAAAAAAAAAAAAAAAAAAAAAACAAACAAACTTCTCCTACTTTGAGAAGGTTTGGGATGGAGAGGTTATTTTGCAAGAAAGTTACTTAATTTAACCTTAGTATTTCAGGTTTAGTAATCAAATCAGTTTCTATTCTTTGAACAATCTTTATAATTAAATTATTATGCAATATCATTATTGTATATGGGATGATTTTCAGATTTAAAACGTGCTGTATAATTTGTATAGTTTGCATGTTTTACAATGATTGACATTTAAAAACGAACGTTAAGAAAATTATAATATATATATATATATATATATATATATATATAATATATATATATATAAATATATATATATATATATATATATATATATATATTATATAATATATATATATTATATATATTATTTATATATATATATATAATATATATATTATATATTTCGGCCGTCGTCGTCGAGAGTAGATGTGCCTAAAAGTAGATGGGAAAAGAAAAGCGAGAAGAATCAGAAAGAAGATTGAGGAGAGAAAAGAAGAGAGAAGGTTTTTGCATTAAGATAGTACAGAACAAAATTTTTAAAAACTAATAGCTAAAATTTATTTTAAAATTAGAATTTTATAAAATATTTTTGCATTAAAAAAAAAAATTATAAATTGAATAAGTTTCGATAAAATTATATCTCAAAATTAATAGAGGAGCAACAAACAAATCTTTCGGCTTTTAATGAAGAATTAAACCTTGACAATGAGAATTTGAAGTTTGGAAACAGGAGTTTGAAAATCGACGACAGGATCGGATCATGTGAAGAGAACTAAATGCAAGGACGACAGGACTAGCCATCCGGCCTTGTGATTACTCTGTCAACGGCTTGTAACTACTCCAGAACCAGCATTGGAAGCCATAGCTCGGAGAAGCACAATCTTTTGAAGACCTCTGGGAGAGAGTGTTTAGAGGTTAGTTTGAAAACGATGCTGGTCCTACTGAAAGGGTAAAAACCCTACCTGAGAGTCTGGATAAGACTCATGGACTGGCCATTGGAGACCAACGAGCCGAAAAACATGATCATTTAGAGGGCTCTGGGAGAACTTTCTACAAGCAGATGGGGAAAAATGCTGGTCCACTGACAGGGTGAAAACCCTTCCTGGGAGAGGTTGTAGATTGTATATATATATATATATATATATATATATATATATATATATATATATATATATTAATATATATATATATATATATATATATATATATATATATATATATATAATATATATATAGTGTGTGTTGTTGTGCGAACGCGCGCGTGAATGAGCATTACTAATTTTTCTCTTTCTCTAATTATGATAAAAGCATTTAAATTTTTATTTTTTTATTTATTTTTTTTTAAAGAAAGTTATTCGATCTCCTCCCCAACCCCCAAACTCCCATCATGCTAATTCCCCATACCCCTTCCGTCAAAACCATTTGGGGGTTGGGGGGGGGGAATTTATCAAATCTTTCATTTCAATTGTTATTTACGATAAAATTAAGATGATGGCGTCCACGCCCCAGAGTGCACTTCTTCCCTTTCAATGATTATTATTTATTGCACCAGCTGTCATTAAGATATATATATATATATATATATATATATATATATATATATATATATATATATATATATATATATATATATATATATATATATATATATATATATATATATATATATATATATATATATATATGTACGGATTCCCCCGGGGGCCCCTTCCTCCCGAATTGAGGTAAATTTCAATGAGCTGAACTCCCCAAAATGGTGTCAGGAGAGAGCCGGAGGTCAATTAGAGCTGAGTGATTTGCAATTGCAAATCAAAATCCCGTTAGGCTTTTTTCCTGCCGAAAGTGCACCATATACTACTATAATATATATATATATATATATATATATATATATATATATATATATATATATATATATATATATATATATATAATATGATATATATTATGTCTTTGTACTTCAACCTTCCCTTATTGCTGGAAACGCGCAGTTATTCAGCCTGTGCCGAAAATGGGGAACCTCTCTCAACCTTCCAACTACAGTCCCACTTCTTTAACCTCTGATCTTTCTAAAGTTTTCGAATCTATCCTTAGCAAGATTTAGAAACATCTCAATTCTTATAATCTTGACTCAGATCGCCAGTAGGACTTTCAAGATTCGGGATCGCTATTCCTCCATCAGAATATCTAATGAAATTTCGTCTAGTTTTGCATAAGGATTGGTATAACATTCCATTATGCATCATTCAGGACTTTTATTTGTCGATTTTCAGAAGAATTTAAATGGTAATGAATGCTAAAGAATGATTCCACAACAGATTAAGAAATAATTTCATTCATTTACCTAATATATATATATATATATATATATATATATATATATATATATATATATATATATATATATATATATATATATATATATATACTATATTATATATATATATATATATATATATATATATATATATATATATTAGTGATGGATCGGATGTCATATTTTCTTTTTTGCGGATGCGGATGTTGATGTTGATTTTCGAAAGTGCGGATGCGGATGTTAATTTTGATGATGATGTGAATGTGTATGCCGTCGAATATATATATATATATATATATATATATATATATATATATATATATATATATAAATATATATATATTTATATATATAATATATATTATATATTATATATAATATATATTATTATATAATAAGTTAATGCAGCTAGTGATTCCTATTCCAATTAGAAAGGTTAAAGCCAATACTAAGAGTTTCCATATGCTCATTTAATACACTGTGAACGTTTCACACCGTATCTCGGCCAGTATTTAGCACAGACTAAATTTCAAAAAATTTTTATTTTAAAATAAAATTTTTTTTTTTTTTTTTTTTTTTTTTATATATTAAAATATTTAAAATAATAATAATTGCAATAAAATAATAAAAATAAAGTGATAATATTAATACTGAAATAACATAAATAAAAATAAAAAGTCTGGACTATTTTGGGAAAAAGGACTTCATTATTGAGTGGAAAGGACAAAAGAAGAAGTTTGATCATTTGAGGATGGGCAATGAGTTTTTTATATAAAACTCCAATATCCTACTATCAAGAAGGGAAAACGCATGCTGAGAGAAATTAGAAGAATAAAAAGGGTGGTATCTCTATAGTCTTTTATGGAAGAGTGTTCAGGAGAGCAAAGAGGAAGGTCAGTTCTAAAGGAAACTCCTCTATGCTTATCAATCCTCACTTTTAATTGTGCACCAGTTTGGCCTACATACGCCACATTACATCTGGCACGCTTAGATAAATAAATTAATGAGGATCTATGAGTGTCTGAAGAAGTATGAATTGAGAGGCAGTTATAATTTATGCGAATAAACTGGCATTGGGAGAATGAAGTTTCAAGTATAGTAAGAATGTTTCTACTAAGTTGTGATGTAACTGAACTTATATACTGAAGTTTTAAGTATGTTTTTTGTTTAGGTACAGTTGGAAAATGAAGTGTGGGTTTGAAGATATTAGTGAGAAACTCGTTAATGCTTTTTTCCACTTAGAACTTTGGGAATAAATTAAAATGAAAAAGTATTTTAATAAATTCCATCTCTGTATAGAATATATATATATATATATATATATATATATATATATTATATATATATATATATATATATATATATATATATATATATATATATAATATATATATATATATATATTATGATGGATCGCATACCATATTTTCTTTTGCGGATGTTGGATTTTCGTCAAGTGCGGATGCGGATGCGGATGTATAATTTTTTGCAAGTGCGAATGAAATATGCCAATTAAATATATATATATATATATATATATATATAATATATATATATATATATATATATATATATATATATATATATATATATATATATATATAATATATATATATATATATATATATATATATATATTTGAAAAATTAGCAAAATTAATGTTTATTTTAGGTAATATCCGGCAATTTTAGCCGGAAATCCGGTATCCGACCTCCCTGCAAATTTAGTATCCGGCCCATCCTTAATATATATATATATGATAAAATATTAATTAGGCGTTTGTTAATAATAATAGGAATAATTAAAAAAATAGAAATTATAGTAATTATAATAATTACAAAATAATAATTATAAAAATAACAGTAATAGTAATAATTATTGTTATTCTGCTACTACTAATAAAAATAATTATTATTCTACTATTACTAATGATAATAGTAGTAGTAATTGTAGTAGTAACGAAAAATTCACTTAGATCTGATACATGAATAAGTGAGAAATGATTATGATAAATAATATATTTCTTGAGAAGAAAACTTTTTACTTCTTTTTATCTAAAAAAAAATATTAATGGAATAAGTTTATATATATATATATATATATATATATATATAATATATATATATATAATATATATATATATATATATATATATATATATATATATATATATATATATATTATATATATATATATAATCATTTTGTTGAGCACCATATCCTGCATAATTTTAAGGTGGTGTTGACTGTAGAAATGTTATCCATACTTCTGTAGCCATCAGAAGGAGGAGGTGAAATTGGTAATAATATAAGGAGAGTGATAGAACAATTGGTCTGCAAGAAAGAGATTGGAGAGTCAGTGAGAGAAGGAGAGCTGATAAAGGAAAAATATAGACTCAACCATTTCAGGAGCAGAAAAATATAGACTCGACCATTTCAGGAACAGAAAAATATAGACTCGACCATTTCAGGAACAGAAAAATATAGACTCGACCATTTCAGGAACAGAAAAATATAGACTCAACCATTTCAGGAACAGAAAAATATAGACTCGACCATTTCAGGAACAGAAAAATATAGACTCGACCATTTCAGGAATAGCCCTGTGGGAGGAATCACCTCAAATGAGTGACTCGTACTCCCCACAAGAGAAAACAGTACCCCTTTACAGGTCGAACAGCTGAGATAACGTTAAGAAACTCTGAGTGAACATCATACCTTAACCCCTTAGAATCTCTAGAAGAAACAGGGTAATTCTTGATAGAAAGATCACGCTTAAGAGAAACTTCAAGAATATTAAGGACACTTAATGATAGGAGTTTTTTCTTTCAGAATATGATGATAGTTGTGTGGAAGATTTTTCAAAGCAGAATGATGAAGTAAGTGATTTTCTGAGGCGTAACAAGCATGCTTTCTCTTCCCTGACTTGGAAATACAGGAAATATTGAAAATCAGTTGCCCCTAAGCTTTTCTCCTGACGGTGTTTATTTGCTGTTCAATGGAACGTCTTTGTAAATGAAAGAAATAATGGAGGGGGAGTCGTCGGCATAGAAATGGAGAGTCGATGAACTGACAAAGATGTCACTAAAGAAAAGAAAAAAGAAAAAAGTTGAGATACATATGACATAATCCTGAAGAACACAACTATTGACGGGTTAAAAGGGGTATCGGCTGCTGTCTACACGAAAGCCATGCTGACGAGTGATAGGACGATGATAAGAAGGTTGAGAAAGGTTTCCCCGTATTCTGTACAAGTTGAAAGGTCGCACGCTTCCAGCAAGGACCAACGGTTGAGTTTGATAGGTACAGTCGTCAACAGAAGTTCGTTCCTATTAGGCTGGAAATAAATATTTATATAAAATGGAGATCATTTCATAAAAGCTCTATTTTGAATAAAAAGAAAATAAAAACATTGAGCGGGGCTTAATTGAACTGTGATTGGCTGAACCTGAAATGATCTCCATTTTATATAAATATTTATTTCCAGCTTAATAGGAAGGAACTTCTGTTAACGACTGTACATACCCAGAATGGTTTTCCAAGACAGCGTGAAAACAATGAGCCTAATTCTTCAGACCCACAGGAAAAGTGAAATCAGTTTACATTATTTTTTTATGGATTTTTTTTTTAATTATTCAAAAGAACTAATATTAAAAATTTTTGTTACTCCTCTATTAATTTCAGTGATTAATTAATTTTCACAAAAAATAAACGAAAAGATACTCTTTGGACATTTTAATCTTCATCAACTCCAAGGAAGTGTTTTCACCATGTCAGTGGGAGTAGCATTTCCTCCCACATTGCTTTTAATTTTTATGTCATGGAATTCTCTAGAGTCTAGAAGTGGAAACCAATGCTTCAGATCATTGGTTTTCAGCGCTAGTTCTTGAGTTTATATGCTCCAGTCGCACCATTGCTTATCTCCCACTTATGGGCAAAATATGTAAACTAGTGTGTGTGTCATGGTCAGTGATTTAGCAAAAGGATGTCTCTTGCACCCATTGTTCTCATGACACAGTAAGCAACTTCAAGCAAAAATTTCTTTTCAAGATTCCGAGTCCTACGTTCTTCCTTCTTCTGCATCCTGTAACCCTTTGTATTCCTTCTCGTTTTGAACTCAGCTGCTCATGATAATTTAAAAATTTTAAGAAAATTATCCTATAAATTTTTTTTATTAAACTAAATTTTATTAAAATGTAGGATGTTGAATCTTATGGTATGAATTTAGGGAATTTTTTCGTTTCTATAATATGACCAAAAGCTCATTCAGCGAGCCTTCTCATATTTTATATACCGAAAACTATATATATATATATATATATATATATATATATATATATATATATATATATATATATATATATATATATATATATATATATATATATAATTTTTTTTTTAGAATTTCTACTCTCTTTTTTTTTTGGTATAGGATTCTTTCGTTTTTCTGCTAGACCCTTTAAAACCCTCACTAAAAAAAAAAGAAAAAAAGAAAAAAAAAAAGAAAATCTTTTCCTCAC
>SEYY01001178.1:200000-205000 GCA_009176605.1 Armadillidium nasatum
GAAAGTTATCTACTTAATTATCTCTAAAGATCGTTTTTCCATTGAGATACCTTCATTCTCTCTCTCTCTCTCTCTCTCTCTCTCTCTCTCTCTCTCTCTCTCTCTCTCTCTCTCTCTCTCTCTCTCTCTCTCTCTCTCTCTCTCTCTCTCTATCACACCAGTTTTGTTTATTTATTTTCTTCTTTCTATCAGACCTTCTTTATGAAGAATAAAAGGAATTCTGACTTTTCTCTCATCTCACCATTTAAAGACTAACGTTGTTCCTCTGTCATCTTCAAAGGGAACTTTTTTCGCCTCTTTCTTTCTATTATTCTTTCATTATATATTTGTATACTTTTTTTTATTTGATATTAAGTTGTCTTACTATATGAACTTTTTTTCATAAATTCCTTTGTTAAGTTGTAACTTGTAAAAAAATTATCAACAAGTAATGGCATAATTTTTTTTTTTTATTTATTTATTTATTCTTTTTTTTTTTAAGCCAAATGCATACATTCAAAATTATTTTCTCCTTACATGAAATAAAATTTCATTTAAAACTACCAATTTTTATGTGGACAAAATAATTATTATTATTTTTTTTTTTTTTATACACGCGTTACGTTTTAGAAGTTGTATTTTTTCTATACGTAAATAACAAAATACTAACTATACATCTAAATGGGAGAACAGTTTGAATTTATTGTACCATGTTTTTTTTTTTTTTTTTTTTTTTTTTTTTTTTTTTTTTTTTTTTGTCAGCATTAAAAGCTTTAAAAATATCGGTTTATAAATTCCAGAAAACTTTCGAAAAAATAATAATAACAATAATAACAATAATAATAATAATAAAATAATAATAATAATAATAATAATAATAATAATAACAATAATAATAATAATAATAAATATGTAAATTACTTTATATCTGTATAAGTTTTATAAGGTTTTTACAATTTATTAAACTAAACATTTCAAAAGGAAAAATTTTTTTTTATTTACAACCAAAATTGTATTTGGCAATTCCAACAATAATAGCAACCAACTTTCCATTTTAAAGATTATTCTTCCATTTGTTTACGCCCTTTCGGAAAAGAATTTTTTAAATTCTTTACTTTAAAATGACGTTTCTTCTATTTGTATTTGTGTGGGAATTTGAAACTCGTAAACAAAGAATTCTAAACATTTAATTATTAATATTATATATATATTATATTATATATATTATTATATTATATATAATATATATATATATATATATATATATATATATATATATATATATATATAATATAATATATATATATATATAATAATATAAAAAATAAAAAAAAAAAAAAAAAATATAAATTATATATAAAATATATATATTATATATATATATATATATATATATATATATATATATATATATATATATATATATATATATATATATATATATATATGTATTATATGTGTGTGTGTGTGTGTGTGTGTGTGTGTGGGTTTGTGCGCGCGTGTGCGTGTATATATATATATATATATGTGTGTGTGTGTGTTCATTCTAGAGTTTATAGAATGCATTTTCTATTTTAGGGAATTTGTGCGATACAAATTATTCTTTGATATTTCTCCATCATTTTCCATTTCGACTTTAATTTTTATATCTTTTACTTCTGTGAGTTTTATTTTCTTTATTTTTGTTTTATCTGAAATGTTAAAGCAGTTATTTCAAAATGTTACTTAATAAAAGGATATTTGTACAAAGATCGGCAAAGCTTACTTAAAATATGTAATAAAGAAACAAAAAGATTTAGAATAGCATCCATGAGTGAGGAATATTTACTTGTTTACTACATATTTAATAAAGAAAACAAACAAAAGCAAATTGAAATGTTTGGTTTTGAAGCTGATTTCCTTTGATTAATTAGCGAAAGAAGGAGTATTGAATATAGTTTTGATGGTGGTGAAGGAAATTATAAAACTGTTTTGTATTTATAATTGTCGTAAAAGTTCCGTATGGAAATCCTCATGGAATTCTTCACATCCGAAAAGATCTGGAAAAAAGCAGGCTTTTACATTTTGGTTTGTTGAGATGTTCTTACAGGGAACCGATTCTAAATGAAATTCTGTTGTTTTTCCTTCAAATGAACTGAGTTTGAACTCCAGAAGTTTGAGACCTAAATGCCCATTTTTGAAGTTTCTTAAAGTTGATTTGATTCAACGAGAAACGCCAAATTCAATGGAGAGATTTTGACAAAGTGTAGCAGAGCCAAAGAAGTAAGTCTCAAAGACAGTCAAAAATCAAGATGTTCTTCTTGCTACGAAATTCTTATGAGACTGGAAACATGTAACACTGAACATCTTCTTTTTTTAAGGTTAAAGTTGATATGACTGAACCAGAACCATTAATTTCAGAGGAGAAAATAAATCACGTATAATCTTGAGTTTAGACCTTGGAGGGTTGTAGCAAAAGCATATTAAAGAATCTCGAAGAAAATAAGTTATCTTTCTTTTCCAAATATCCAGGAAGAGCCGGATGCATTTTACACTGAACATCTACCCTTAATAAAGACCTCAAATTTTTTTATGAATGAATTCTTCGTGCGAACTTCGTTGAGATATATGAATAGATGCAAACATATGAGTAAAGTTTCTTTTTCACTCAAATAGGTCGAAAAGATCATGATTGTATTTGATATTTCGCAACATGGCTTTTCTACCACTATTTCTTTTCTGTCTCATGTTCTGCCTCTTAATGCTTTTCACAGCCTTCGGTGAGTTTTTTTTTTTTTTTTTTTTTTTTTTTTTTTGTGCTTGCACCGTTCCCGATCGGATTTCTTCTTTTACTACCTTTATAATGATTATTGCTTTAGCGGGAGAGACTCCACGAATATGCAAAACGCTTATCATGAGACTTCTTACAAACATCAATTTTTTTCTTCAGCTAAAAATCACAAACCTTCGTTTAACTCTGAACTTGCCTCTTTCGGTATCTTTTCTTCTATGTGTAACAATATTATTATTTCTTATTCACTCGCCGTATTACAGCTGTTGTAAATGTCCACTGTTCATCCTTTAAATCTATCAGCAGTGGTGTTCCTCAAGGCTATATTCTCACAATCCTCTTTTCATTTTCTTTTATGATTTCTCCTTAATCCCCCATCCTCTCTTGGACCAATAACTCGACTTGTAGATGATAATAGAAAATAATCTCCGATCTTCCTTGTATATATGATTGGTTGTTTTCAATTCCACAAAAACTCAATCTCTCTATCCACATACTTGACGCATTTTTTTTTTATCGCAATCATCTCCGTTGATTTTTCATTCCGATTTAAAAATTAAAATTTTATTAAAAAAAAAATAATACGTAAATAAACATTTTTTTTGTCTTAATATTGTACTAAATAAGCGAAATATGAAAGAGACTGACCTTTAAAATTAAGAAAAATACGATATTATTAATTTAATTTAAATAGTTCGAAAATATAAAGAATCTGGTAAAAATTTAAATGAAATGAGGGGTGAAGAAGTAATTTTATTATTAATATTTGAATAGATTATACGGTATACCGTGTCGGATTGCTAGCATATATATATATATTATATATATATATATATATATATATATATATATAATATATATATATATATATATATATATATATATATATGATTTGGCGTCGGGAGTGGAGGTGCTTAAACCAGGTGGAAAAGAAAAGATAGAAGAATCGGATAGAAGAGAAGAGAGAAGAAGAAGAAGAGAAGAGAAGTCATAGCAGCTTTCATTTTTCAATCTTTTCTGAAAATTGGAAAGATTGTTTAGAGGACGTTGTAGAATTTCATTGAAAAGTACATTATTTTCCGAACTTAAAAATAATAACAGATTTATTTTAAAATATAATTTGTTAAAATATTTTCAAAAAACCAAAATTAAAGGAATCGCAATTAAATTATTTTCAAAATTTTCTGGAGCAGCAACAAAACTTTCAATCAACATACTTTCGGCTTAAGTGGAAAATCAACGTTAGAAAGAATATAAAATTTAAAAACAAAGTTTCGGGGACAAGGTTGATTATGAAGAATAGTTCTTCGCATGGTTCTAGGGTCTGGGATTCCTTTTTAACCCAGTTTTTTTTTGTCTTCCCATGTACGACTGCAGGAATTTTCCTGCAGTCGACGCCACCCGCATCATGCGGGATATGTAGTTATATTATTTTACAATATATATAATTAATATATATATATATATATATATATATATAATATATATATATATATATATATATATATATATATATATATATATATAATATATATATATATATATATATATATATATATATATATATATATATATATTCCATGCAAAATTGCAAAAAGAATTGCGATCGAAATAATTGTAGCTCCTCCACATCAGATTTGAAATAGAATTTATTTTTATTGTTTAAATTCCGTATCGTAAATTGAAAAAAAAAAATTTTTTATTCCTTGGTTATTATTATTATTATTTCAAACCATTCCGAATTATTGACCAAAAGAGAAAAGATGTAATTTAAAGTTGTATTTCAGAGATTTTTTACTTTTTGTGGAAGATTGTTACGAATAGAAAGACTTTCTTTGATATTTTAAAATGTAACATCAATCTTACGGAACTTGTTCCAATGCCCTTTCGTTGTAAGAGTACAAATTTTTAAAACAAATGAATTTTGTATGGTTTGCGGGTAGGAGAAGAGATGCGAGGCAAATTCAGGATAGTTGTAGGTACGATAGAACAGGAGCCATACAATCAGTAATGCAAAGTTAGTGCACAGCGCCTTAGGTATAGCTTTGGTAAAATCCTGGATAAAGTCCTATAATTCTTTAGAAATTGCGGTATACTTTTTGCCCTTAGTAATCTCGGGTAATAAGAATAATATTTTAAAAATGAGGCAGAAAAAGGAACAAATGTTTTAGTTAAAGTCAATGGTGAGCTGGAAAAATTTAATAATTATTTTATATAAGTGAAAAAGTTTTAACAAGGAATTCCAGCGAAC
>SEYY01001178.1:215000-217500 GCA_009176605.1 Armadillidium nasatum
TAGGCAATGCTTATTATTATAATAGGTCATACATGAGATTAATCTTCGGTATGAAGAGATGTATACCTTCTTAGGTATATATATATTTGTTGTTGTCGTTTTCTGTTCCTTGATTCACTCATCAACAGTAGCCGTGTGAAAGTATTTATTATTATTATTATTATTATTATTATTATTATTATTATTATTATTATTATTATTATTACTACTACTTTTTTTTACTACTACTTTTTACTTACTTATTATTATTATTATTATTATTATTATTATTATTATTATTATTATTTAGTGCGGAAGTGTTTTTTTAATTAATAGTGTGAGGTTGATAAATAAAAATGTGTGCAAATCCAAACGTAGAACGAGTTTTAGCTGAAATCATATGAGGAGGAATCATTCCGACTCCAGAATCTGTGGTGGCAACCCTAGCAAAGAATTTTGATACCTAATTATAGATACTTATAATGTTTTCATTAATTTATTCCTAAAATGGCTGATTAGAACCAAAATAATAGTTTTATTCTTTTATTTCTAATGAATTCTCGTAAAACTCTTTTTAAGGTTCATATTGATGTGGGAAATTAAATAGTTATTTTTAACAAAATGGCTCGCAGTTAACACTAAACTTTTCATAGATTTTTATCACCTTTGTTGTCCGTATAGTGTATATTACCCCCCCCCCCAAAAAAAAAAAAAAAAAAAAAAAAAAAAAAAAAAAAAAAAAAATTTTCTCCTAAAAAAAAAATGATTTCTCACTGCAATACCCTGAAGTTCAATCTTCCTCATTACACTTGTATCTCGGAATTTTTTTTTTTTATTTTTTTTCACTTTCTCTTTACTATCACTATTTAATTCCTTTATAACTCTGTATCCCTCAAAGTCTAAAACTTTTCAAATTATTTTACAGTTTTTTTAGGTAAAACTTTCAATATAGATGTCTACGGCGTATCTCAATTTCAATCTTCTTCAAACACTTGTTTCTACTTTTGCTCAGCTCTTCAACCTCATTTTCCTCACTAAAACAACCCTCCTTTGTACCGATAGTCTCACATACTTCCTTACAACTACTGATCTTCCCCCAGATTGTATTTATTTCTCGTATTTGAGGACTTTCATCAATAAGTAACTTGTCCAAGCTCTCTCTCTCTCTCTCTCTCTCTCTCTCTCTCTCTCTCTCTCTCTCTCTCTCTCTATCTATCTATCTATCTATCTATCTATCTATCTATCTATCTCTCTATCTCTCTATCTCTCTATCTATCTATCTATCTATCTATCTATCTATCTATCTATCTATCTATCTATCTCTCTCTCTCTCTCTCTCTCTCTCTCTCTCTCTCTCTCTCTCTCTCTCTCTCTCTCTCTCTCTCTCTCTCTCTCTCTCTCTCTCTCTCCCTAAAACACTTAATCTTTTCTGATTATATTCCTTTACCATCTGCATAGTTTCTTACTTAGTTATTTTCTCTTTCATAGGAGACATCATATTAGGATATTGGAGTCAATTGTATTCAACACTTTAGATAGAAGATACGTTTCACATCCACTCAATAACTGTCCAAATATCAAAAGTCTTTGTTTTCCTTGTAATAATAATAATAATAATAATAATAATAATAATAATAATAATAATAATAATAATAATAATAATAATAATAATAATAATAATAATTGTAAAGTTATTTTAATTTTAAATTATTACACCTAGAAATAAAGTAAAACTTTTTTTTTTTATCTAGATTTAATTAGTTCTACTGACACAAATTTAATTCATACGAGTAAAAAACTTTTTTTTTTCTCTCTCTCTTTTTTTTTTTTTTTTTTTAAATAAAAATAATCATTCTTTTATATATAAAATTTAAATTATCTGCTGACATGCTTTAGACTTTCAACAAGAATTAATTCGTTTTTCCTATCGAAATTATTATTATTATTTTTATTTCCCCTCCCCCTACCACCAAACACTAACTTGGGTTATATAATTTCTTAAGTATATGGTTCATATACCCAATTACCGTTACTCACTCAAGTTCTTCCTTTGTTTTGCAATACACATCACCACCAAGATCCAAGTTAATTGATAATAATTGAAAAGTGACCAACCAACCTTAAATTATTTCCCCATTATTTCATATTAATTTATTTTGACCCCATTATTATACTCCTATTTTTAACCTGTTTCAGTTATCACCAATTTAATACGTTTGACACAATTTTTAATTTATTAATATTTTTTGTGTTTTTATCTTTTTTAAATAAAATTAAAATTCTTATATTGTAAACCAACATTAATCAAATAATATGCTTACGGATTGTCTCTCTTTTTTTTTTTTTTACAGCCAAAATTGCTGAGTTGTCTTAAACAACTTGACTATTCCCTCTACACCAACTAAATGGCAAAATAACCTAAAATGTCTTTCTATAATTCAATATTCAGACTTTTTCGACACTCGCAAAAGTAATTCGCTAATGTATTGTCCCTCCTAAAACACTTTTTTAAATCCGTTTT
>SEYY01001178.1:227500-235000 GCA_009176605.1 Armadillidium nasatum
ATATATATATAATATATATTATTATATATATTATATATATGTGATTATATATATATATATATATATATATATATATATAAATATAATATATATAATATCTATATATATAAAAAACCTTTACGTAAAATCGTAGTAATTATAATAATTTAGGTTAAGGTAAAACAATAGGTAATTTCTAGCATCTATTGTCAAATGTAGGTATACTTATGTAGGGATACAACCATTAACGCCATTTATTGCAAGGAAGTTTGCTTTCCCAGCTCTTCATGTTCATAACCGGTTAGAATTCTCTATGACTCACGTATTTTGCAGATGTAAATCATTTTGCTATAATCATTGTGATCATTTTATATACAATAATTGTAATAAATTTAAGACTCATTCCTACCAAAGTGTTTTCCATTATTCTGTGTGATAAGAAGAAACTTAATTGTATCCAGATGATATCAATAATTAGTAATTACATCAATATACCACGGCAAGCATTACCCAACAATCAACTACGAACTTCTTCATATATATATATATATATATATATATATATATATATATATATATATATATATATATATATATATATATATATATATATATATATATATAATATATAATATATATATATATATATTATTATATTACCACCAGTTTCTCTTATTTTATGATGAACGAATTCTTATCTTTATCTTTAATATCATTCTCACATCTCCCGTTTTAATTAATCAAAATTTCGTAATAGTTGAAATTGTCAATTGTTTCATTTAGTTTTTCTCTATCGTAATATTAATCATAAATCTTCCATTTCTTTGCCACAAATTTGCTCTTCAATTATGTTTTGATTATTTTCAAGCCTTTAGTGTCTTCATAGCTAACACTAAAGTTTCTCTTCAGAATCATAAGTATAACTAATTTATTAAAATTTCTTCAATTTCTTTCCAAATGTCTAAATTTTTTGCTAAATAAACTCATTGTATAAAGAATGAACAAATCGGTTGACTTCACACAATCTTATCGAGTACCTCTCTCAATTCTCTGCAATTTTGGTTCATCCTCCTGTCCATTTGAACATTCTCCTTCATCTACCCAATATATAAATTTTTGGTACTCTCAAAACTTCATCTATTGCCAGACTCTCATCTTCTTGTATAAAAGTTTTTCATGGTCGACAAAGAACTTAACTTGGTCAACCACCAAAGGTTCTCTTTGTCAGTACTATCAAGACAAGTGTGACAAATTCTGTTTTTTCCCCTTCACGTATTACAGAAATTTGCTGATTAATTTCTTATTCTTTCCAACCCTTAAAATGATCGTTACTTGAAATACTGAATTTATTGAATGATGTCAGAAGTTCCTAGTTTAGGTATATGAAAATGTATGCTAACCGACTCCTCCGTACGTACTTATATGCAGTAGTGATGGCATCCGCATCCGCATTTTCGAAAATTCAACATCCGCATTCCATCCGCATCCGCACTTTCGAAAATTCAACATCCGCATCGCATCCGCATTTGCACTTTCGAAAATTCAACATCCGCATCCGCATTCAAAATTCGCATCCGCATCCGCAAATTAGAAAAAATGACATCCGATCCATCACTAATATGCAGTAGTTCTTCTCGATGCAGATTTGTATTCATTTTCAGTTGCTGGAACTGTTTTTTTCTGAACATCAAATTATTCTTGACCCTCTCAACATTTCTACTAAATTTCCATCTTCACCTTCAGTTATTCACATTTCTATCTTCGTGATTGCAGCTTCAATTTCTTGCTTCATAATGACTGGTTATTTTCGTTATTGCATATATATATATATATATATATATATATATATATATATATATATATATATATATATATATATATATATATATATATATATATATATATATATATATATATATATAGAGGGCAAAAGGCTGCTTCTAATTGTTATAGTACAAATTGTTTCAGAAATTCCATTGTATAATTATATTCATGTCAGGGACGTGATTTAATTAAGGTGACATCATCATCATCACGATCATTTGCTATTATTATTATTATTATATTATTATTATTATTATTATTATTATTATTATTATTATTATTATTATTATTATTATTATTATTAAAATTTTAGAATTAACGTCTGCAAAATTGAATATATATTTTTATATGCAAAATTTGTACTCGTTCTACAATTAACTAGACTGGTTTTATTTTAAATAATAATATAAAGTAATAATAATAATAATAATAATAATAATAATAATAATAATAATAATAATAATAATAATAATAATAATAATAATGAGATCAAAGTTTATCGATGCAAATCCACAATTTTAAAACACAAATGGGCTTGTATGCACACCCACCCACACACATCCATACATACACAGACACATACACACATGCAGACAGACACACACACACACACACACACACACACACACACACACACACACACAGTTCTATTTATAATATCAAAGGAAATTTAGTCCTTTTTCTTCAACGTTTTATTTTTGAGGTTCGAATTGCTTTGAAAGTAAATTAACCTTTTTTGAAATTCGCTTTCACTTACTCTTTCAACTTATATATATATATATATATATATATATATATATATATATATATATATATATATATATATATATATATATATATATATATATATATATATATATATATATATATATATATATATATATATATATATTATATATATATATATATATATATATATATATATATTATATATATATATATATATATATATATATATATATATATATATATATATATATATATATATATATATATATATATATATATTATATATATATATATATATATATATATATATATATATATATATATATATATATATATATATATATATATATATATATATATCGGAGTTGGAGCTGCAAAAGGTTGTATGTACTACTGAATATGAAGTAGTTGTGTTTTGGCGGGTATGTACTATGTAAAGTAAGCAGTTTTAATCTTATTGTCATGCATGACGACGTTTCTAATGGCTCATGACTCGAGATTTTCAACCTTTTTCGGCAGGTTATAACTGATTATTTTTAAAAAAATTTGTACCAAAACACAACGATTTCATTTTCGGTACATACGACCTTTTGCAGCAGTGTCAAAAAACGACGTAAGAATAAATTTTAAATTCTAATATATATATATAATTAAATATTAATATATATAATATATATATATATATATATATATATATATATATATATATATATATATATATATATATATATATATATATATATATATATATATATATATATATATATATGATTGCGTGGGTTCTAATTTCGTTGAAATGTTGAAGGAAAAAAATCTTTTGTTATAGCAATGATGAATATTTATATTACTCGAATTTGAAAATCTTCAGATGTGAAGATTCATTACCGTTACCTCTTCACCCCCCCTCAACTCCCCTCCATTTCCCTCTCCTATCACTCCCAACTTTGTTCGTTTGTCTGTGTGTTCTTTCGAGTCATATATATATTTTCTTTGATTCTTTGAAGCGATGAGATTTCGAAAAAAAGAAAAAAAAAAAATTTGAATTGGCGTACGGACGCTTTCGTACTTCTAAGTAGTGGGTGTACGCGAGTTAGTATGTGTATATTATCTCATGTACGTAATGTAATGCCTCTTTCCACTATGTCTAAATAATATTAAAAATTCATGTGCAAATTTTATTATTTAAATTTTATGTATTTTTTGAATAATAATCACCTGAGTGTGCATATAAGCGTATTGTTATTATTATTATTTATTATTATTTATTATTATTTTATTATTTTTATTATTATTATTATTATTGTTGTTAATAATATTATTATTTTTATTGTTTTTTTATTTCTTTAATGAGTATCGTATTATTATCTATTTAAGTTTAAAGTTTAATTAAATTAATTAAAATATTATTAATGTATGAAACTTTGGTGCTCAAAGGAAACCTCCGTCTTTTCCCTTTTCAGGGGACTGGATAGCTATATTATTATTATTATTATTATTATTATTAGTAGTAGTAGTAGTAGTAGTAGTAGTGTAGAATGTACTGTAAAATTGTAAAGCTGTAACTGTTCTATCTTTTGAATAAAACTTCGAGAACTGAGTATTGGATTATTATTATTATTATTATTATTATTATTATTATTATTATTATTATTATTATTATTATTATTATTATTATTATTATTATTATTATTATTATTAATATCGGTTAGTGAGTTGTAAGAATCGTATTTTAGGTGAATTTCAAAAGATTACGCGAATGTATTATGTTAGTGAAGTTAAAAAAACGATCTTCACGCTTCAGTGATTTAGTGATGGGTTAGTCATTCTTTAAGTCTTTGACATTCTTTAAATAATTTATTTTATTTTTATTTTTTTTTATTTTATTTTTATTTTTATTTTTTTTTATTATTTTATTTTTTTGTTTTATTTTTATTTATATTTTTTTGCAGCTCATTCTTCCGCCTTCCTCTATAAGTAAAAAACTATGTGGAGCTTTCTGTTGGATATCTTTGTTGGGGGGTTTTTAGTTCATTTTTTTTGTCGGTCTCTAATTCCTCTTATTTCTTTATTTTCCTGCTGTTGTTAATGCTTCCATATCTGCCAACAAGTCATTTTTATTTATTTATATTATTTATTTATTTTTTTTTTTTAAGTAAAAAAAAAAAAAAAAAAAAAAGCAAAAAGAAATTTTAGCAATTTTTATATTTTTTTATTTTTATTTTATTTATTTATTTTTTTTTTAACACTGCTATTGTAAGAGTATTTTAACAGCACATTTATAAAAGACTATTATTAATGAGTAATAACTCTTTTCAACCTCAAATCAAAACAAGTTTTAAAAATAAGTGAACTTTGTTTTCTTTATATATTGTTGCAGTTTACAAATAATATTACAGTAAACCCTCACGCAAATTTGTACTTCTTCTCTTATAAATGTGGTCATTGCCCTATTCGAGGAGAGGAACTTTTCTAGGTAGTTTCTACCTAATATCTATGTGAGGGATCGAACAAGAGCATTCGAATACGTGAACCAATCACTCAACCGTTATACCTCATTATGTTAATTAATAAATGAAGTGTGTAAGTTTATGTGAAAAATAATTCCAAATATGAAGCTCAAAAATAACTTCATTTCCAGCCTTTTTTTTTATGTTTATAGTTTAGGCTGTGGCTGCACCGAATAGATTTTAAAATTCATTTCGCTTCATCCAATTTACCCTGAATTTGACGCAGGAATTAAAATTTCTTTTTCTACGATTTTAGATTTTTTTTATTTTTTTTTTTTATTTATCATTTTTATTTATTTAGTAATATTTATTATTATTATTATTTTTTTCTTTTCTTTCTTTTTAGGTTTTGTATTTTACGAGTATTTATTTAAATAAAAATTCGTTCCACTGTTGCTAAATGTATCGTCTCTCTCTTTTGTTTCAGCGGCCGATTTAGCAGCAAGTTCTAACGTACAAGATGCCTTCGTCATCGCTGTGGAACAGCGAGCGAGAGAGCGGTTGGAACGCTTGTCCGCTCTCAAGAAGATCAAACCGGTTGACATGACCAAACTCTCTTCGCAGGTGAGGCTGGAAATAAGTTTATTTTCTTTTTATGTCTTTCTCCCCTCTTTTTCCCCTCATATTTGTATCAAAGGTTTTTTTATTCTTATTTTATTTATTTACTTAAATCTTAACAAAAATTGAAAGAATAAGGTAGGATTTATTCTCAGTTCCATTGTTGGTAATAATAATAATAATAATAATAATAATAATAATTTTTCCTTTTCGTGGCTTGACTTTCTGATTGTCTTCTTTTTTTTTTCTATTTCTTTGGTCTTAATCTCTCATTCTCTTTAATGGGTTATTCATTTTCATGTTGATGAACATTTACTATCTTCTTTCTCTACATTGCATGATTTCTTACTTCCAAATTTTCCTCTGTCATCTGTCTTATTTTTATATTTCTCTCTCTCTCTCTCTCTCTTCCGCTGTGCGTGTTGTATTCTTATCGGTCTCTCTCTCTCTCTCTCTCTCTCTCTCTCTCTCTCTCTCTCTCTCTCTCTCTCACTCACTCTGTGTCTATATTCCTATCGTTCTATCTCTCTCTCTCAATTATTTTTTGTTTGTACTGCACAGTCTAAAACCGAATCTTTACTTTCCCTTTTCCTATTATTTTTTTTCGACGAGTTCCTCTTGAGACCAGTTAGCCATATGACTGAGCCTTAATTATATTATGCCCCCAGGGTCCGAACCCTTCCTTCATGTCATCTCCTCTCAAGGTTCTCTTATAATTCCAGTTCATCACCCTTTCTATCCCGTTTTTACGCCACTTTTTTTTTTTAAATTTATTTTATCTGATTTTGTGTTTAATGATTTTCTCATTTTGACACTTTGCTCTTTTAGCTGCCAATTTTAATTTCTTAATTTTTCATCTTTTCGTGTGTTAAAATTCTTTCACAAAAGTAGCATCACACCAGTTTAGGGTTAGCCGTACACTAGCGACAGTAGTTGATGAACTTTTGATCATATTTCTTTTATGTTCGTTTTTTTTTAAAATTTTAAAAATTCATTTTAATTTATAATTTATTTTTTTATTAATATATATATTATATATATATATATATATATATATATATATATATATATATATATATATATATATATATATATATATATATATATATATATATATATATATATATATATATATATATGACGGGATTTCATCAAGACTGTAGCTTAGTGTACTGCTAGCCTTATTGTCCTGTCTTTCTTCAGATTTATTTAATTTGAGTCAGAAATTATTTATAGTTAGAAAGGTTAATTAATAATAACGAACTTCATCAAAATCATCATCATTATTTTACCATTTTTTCAAACGCCTTTCACCTTTCAAAAATTAATTTTAAATTTTTCTTTGTCTTTTATTTGTTTTGTTTTCCGCATTTTATTTCTTTGTCATTCTTAAATATATAAATCTTTGAGTCTTATTTTTTACTCTTCAATCCACTCTCTTTCCCCCTTTCTCCCTCAGAGACGCCTTTCTCTCTCTCTCTCTCTCTCTCTCTCTCTCTCTCTCTCTCTCTCTCTCTCTCTCTCTCTCTCTCTCTCTCTCTCGCTTAATCCGAAATAAAATTGTATTATTTCTTTCATTGTTTAGTCTTAATTGTATCCAAGATTACGACATTAAAAATTAATTCATAACTAAAATGTTTCTCTTGAGTAAAACAGTGACGTTACCTCATTTTCAAACAACATTTGACGTACTTTGTTTTTTCTTTAAAATTCTCAGAAATACCCCTCCCTTCATCTACTCTTAATAATAATAATAATAATAATAATAATAATAATAATAATAATAATAATAATAATAATAATAATAATAGCTTTCAGATACAGTACCTAATAGAAGTGAAAGCCCAGCAGCTGAGGCGGCGTCAGAGGACGTGAACGGTGTCCTTGAAGCATCTCCTATTTA
>SEYY01001178.1:242500-272500 GCA_009176605.1 Armadillidium nasatum
CTTCCATGTTACGGAAGGTTGCAGCCAACATATTGGGAATCACAGCAAAAATTGTCTATAACCAAATATTGCCTTTCGGTTGTATGAGAGTACGTGGTTTGTTGTGATGCACTTTCACTTTCAGCATTCCCCACACCAAGAAGTCCGGAGGGGTAAAATCAGACGATTTGTGACCAAAGTCCTTTGAAAATCACACAATTCTTCAAAGAAGAACTCAGTTTCATACTTGCCGACGTTGAACTTGTTCAAATGACTTCATCCTGTTGAGAATAGCCAGTACAGAGTTCCTTGTCATCTAGATGATTTACGAAGTGATTGAAGATGTTCATATACGAACTTTATTAACTTGTGACCAGAACATTGATATCTATATGAGCATTTCTGGAGCCGGGAGCGAGTGGGACACCCTGTAATACCTTCAGGACATTGATTTTAAAAATTATATTATGCGAAAACATGAACAGACAGGCAAAATTCTAGTACTTTAAATTTTGAGCTCTTAAATTGTGAGGTAGAAACATTCTTTTCTCCAGTTTCTGGGGTAATTTGATTTCGTCTTGGAGTGTATATTTGGCCCCCACTACTAAATAATCTTTCATTCTCAATAGAAGGTGGAGCAGAGAGAGATTTATAAGCCAATATATGTAAATTAACCGGAAAAATAATCTGCAAAAAAAATTAACGATGACGTTTGAAAAAAATATACCGATATTGCCGATAAATAATCGTCCCATCACTAACGTATATATTTTATATATATATATATATATATAATATATATATATATATATATATATATATATATATATATATATATATATAATATATATATAATAATATATATATATTATAACACTCGTGCTCTCTCAGAGACGCGCTGTCTTCAGAAATTAGCGCAGTCTTTAAACTCTAAAACTCCTGCACCTTACAGTATATTTCATCCCGTAATCGTGTAAAATACGTGTTCGGCGACAAAAAAAAAAAATGCCATGATCTTTCTGGTTTCTTTATCTCACGCTCTTTCTGGCTTTTTATTTTATTTTCTTTTTTTAAATGTAAGTTCTTGCTTTTTTCCTTCTTTTGGATCATCATCTGACGACTGAACAAATGTAGTTTTGCATTCTTAATTAAGCTGATTTCTTCAGTCCAGTCAACCTTTGCATCCAATTCCACTTAAGACGATTCGGTTGCAATTCCTCCTCCTCCTCCAGCTCATTTATGATTACATTGTAATTTTTTTAAAGTACGTTATTTCTGCTCTCTCTGAATTTAACACTAATAACTTTTTTTTTTTACAAATCTAGCAACCCTTATACACAGCCGACTTCAAATATCGGGTATGGTTAACGTTCATTTGAGATCTTTTATTAGCTACTTATTTTTAGTTACATTTACACTAAATCTGTCAACCTAGAGATTTTGTACCACCATTCCAGAGGGAATTTTTAGAGTGAGGAGCAGTAATTTATATCTTTGGAGCCAAAAATATTTTATTTGGTGAACGATAAAAAAAAAAAAAAAAAAACAAATACCTGTAAATAATAAATAAAAAAATAAATTAAATAAAAAAAATAAATTTGATAACCGGTATTTCGGTGAGTATTTTGATGTGTCTCAGGACATATCCAAAGCCATCGATAGTCTCTGGTACAAACTACAAAGGTTTGATTACTAAACTTTCCTCTTTCGGGATATTTTTTTCTTTTTGTGACCTCTCTCCGGTTTCTTTTATGGGTCATTCTGTAGTTGCTGCTGTTGTAGACTGTCACGGTTCATTTAAATTTCTAAAAACGGTATTCATTTTGGGTTCTGTTCTACCCTAACCCATTTTCTACTTTTCATTAATGACCTTTTTATTACTTGATCACCTATCCACCCCTAATCCTGCGAATTCCACTTTTCATTACTTCTTTCATTTAGAAGGAGTCTTATCCAACAACAATTAACTTGGAGGGTGGCCATGGAGCAACTAACCTCTGATCACTTCTAATTGGAGAAAACATGGTTCTTTTCAGTGCCTCAAAAACTCAATTCCTTCAACTTACTAAACATAATCTTTCTCTCAGTTATAACATCTTCGAAAAAAGATTTCTTTCTTTTAATCACATTATTTCTTTCTAAACAAGTTTCTAAAGAGGTTGAGCGTTCTGGGGTGCCTTCAGAATTTGCTTATTCTGTATAATGGTGACATTCGCCCCCATATGGAGTATGCCTCACACATTTGGAGTAATTCCACTCACACAGCTGAAAAAGTAAAGTCTAAAACTTTTTGTTTTATGAATTGTTTCGCTTTCACAAACTCCCTTCAATTTCATTCAAACCTTCTATCTACTCTCTACTCTTTATACTACCACTGTCACAATTAACGGACACCTCTTCTGAACTCTCAAGTCACGCATACGTCCTCCATTGAGGAGAGCTCATGTGGCACGTCTTTCTACAGAATCATAGTTTTTCTGACTAAGACTGACCCCCTATACTTAACAGCTATTTTTAATCTTACATCTACTCCTCCGGTAATATGAGTTCAATAAATTTTATCTATTTTCCCAGCTTACTTTGAATATATATATATATATATATATATATATATATATATATATATATATATATATATATATATATATATATATATATATATATATATTATATATATATATATATATATATATATATATATATATATATTATATATAATAGAGAGAGAGAGAGTTAAGGTTATATAAGAAACTATTGATAGGATTATAAATTTTTTTGACATATAAAAATAAAAAAAGTTTGAATTTTTGGGCGTTCAAAAGTTGGGATGTTTTGATTTTGAAAAAAAAGTAGTTTGAAAAAATTCCGTTCTGCCAGACCGAGTGAGCGAAGCGAAAAGGATTGCGAAGCTTTCGTATTTATGCTTCACAAACCTCTCGAATGAACGAAACATTTTGGTACTAAGACATCTTGAGGTTCAAGGTCATACTAAAACACCTTTAATATTTTTTTTTCATTTATTATTATTATTATTATTATTATTATTATTATTATTATTATTATTATTATTATTTATTATATTCTTTCATATTAGTTCACTAACCTCTTTTCCCCTTTCCACGTAAGTCTCTCTACCTTGTCTTTGCTTTTGCCTTTTTACCTATATAATAATATATATATATATATATATATATATATTATATATATTATATATTATATATATATATATATATATATATATTATATATATATATATATATATATATATATATATATATATATATATATATATATATATATATATATATATATATATATTATATATATATATATATATATATTTTTTTTTTTTTTTTTTTTTTTTTTTTTTATTTATTATATATATATATATATATATATTATATATATATATATATATATATAATATATATATATATATATATATATATATATATATATATATATATATATATATATATATATATATATATATATATATATATATATATATATATATATATATATATATATATATATATATATATATATATATATATATATATATATATATATATATATATATATATATATATATATATATATATATATATATATATATATATATATATATATATATATATATATATATATATATATATATATATATATATATATATATATATATATAATATATATATATATATATATATATATATATATATATATATATATATATATATATATATATATATATTATATATATATATATATATATATATATATATATATATATATATATATATATATATATATATATATATATATATATATATATATATATATATATATATATATATATATATATATATATATATATATATATATATATATATATATATATATATATATATATATATATATATATATATATATATATATATATATATATATATATATATATATATATATATATATATATATATATATATATATATATATATATATATATATATATATATATATATATATATATATATATATATATATATATATATATATATATATAATTTTTTTTAAGTTGGGTTCTATCGTTAGTATGGTTAATACCAACTGTTGGAAAATGCTTGAGATTTGCCCTTAAGACTTTTTTTGTTGTTATTGTTTCTTATTTATTTTTAGTTTGAATGAAGGAAATGAGTAATTACGGTTCCCTTCTTCAACAAAGCAGCATTAAATGATCATTTTTCTTTTTCCTTATCTTCTATTATTATTATTATCTTTTTCTTCTTTCTTCTTTCTCTCTTCTTTGTAACCTGTGATATCATAAAGTATCATCGATTGGAGCATTTTGTAACATAAAATGATAATAAAGATGATCGATATAATTCGCGGTGTAACAATGACTTTAAAAAAGTCGAATATCGTTTTTTCTAAGAAAATTTTTTCGCATAACAATAATGACACCAGCGAAATTTCTACTCTCCAAAGTAAATCTTTTTGGGGGAAGGGATAAGGGTTCTTATCCTCCCATAGGTTACCGGCAGGGTTGTGAAATAGACACTCTTTCTTTCATGAGAGGTATGTTGGAGAAGGGTGTGGGGGTATGAGGGAAGGGGACATGAGGGAAAAAGAATAATCGGATAAGAAATTGGTTTTATCTCTTTCCAACTAAAAGCAATTATGCTTAGCGGGTTCGTAAATAAACATTGTATATATATATATATATATATATATATATATATATATATATATATAATAAATAATATATATATATATATATATATATATATATATATATATATATATATATATATATATATATCCTTGTTTTTAGGTTAAGGACAATTATGTTACTATATTGGACGTGTAAGATTATGCTTGAAAACACTTTACTAATAATAATAATAAATGACATTTGCTTAAACTTAATGAATTTATTTAAGCAGTGAATAAAATATGCATTACTTTGTTGGTTTAATAAAGAACGTTCTCTGTTGTAACGGCATCTTCGTTAGATGATGATGAAGCAGTCAACGTCGTGATTCAAAGTGGAACGAAACGGTGGTTTGGAGTATCGGTCTTGTGGTCTGTCAATATTCTTCTCAGTTTATAAGACTAAAGCTCGTACAGGATTTTGGGAAATTTAATTTTTCACTATTTAATTTATATTATTATTATTATTATTAATAATTGTTTACCGATGTTATCTTTTCAAGACAGACCTGTAGAGTCCTTAAAGAACGAATAACTTAAAGGTTTCCGGATAATTTCTTTCAATTTTAATTTGCCTTACCGAATACAATAGATTGTACTAAAAAAAGCGTTATTTTTTAAATTTATCTTAAGTATTTCTTACCACTTCTTAAAGAGACAACCAACCTCGATCTTTAGAAAAAACTTTACGAAATTTTCACTCCAAAAATGGAAATTTTCCAAGGCTCTCTCTTTAAAAGTAATTGTTTAAGTCGTTGCTAAAATGTTACGATTCACACGCACTATTATATATATATATATATTATTATATAATATAATATATATATATATATATATATATATATATATATAATATATATATATATATGTATATCGGTATCGGCATATCGGCATATTTTCCGATACCGGTATCGGCCTTTTCAGTATATATCGGTATCGGCAAAATTTTTGGATAAGAGTAAAGTATCGGTATCGGTAGTATATCGGCATATTTTTCCGATACCGATACCGGTATCGGTATATATTGGTATCGGTATCGGTAAAAAAAAATTTGGTATATAATATAAATATATATATATATATATAATATATATATATATATATATATATATATATATATATTATATATATATATATATATATAATATATATATATATATATATATATATAATATAATTTGACGTGCTTTTTATATTATAATTTTTTAAATGTTGGTATTTGTTTTTATTGTATTAGTATTTATTCTATAAGTCACTATTACAAGAACCAACGGAAGGATAATAGCGTTTTGTATTTTTAAGGATTATATTGTTCTGGACTGTTAAAAAAAAATGGTATGAAGAATTTTTTTTTTTAATTTGCGTGTTTGTTTATTTACTTACATGGATGTGTAAGATACCCAAACATCAATCACAGCTCATGAAAAAGAAAAAAAAATAACTAGATTTAAAAATATAGAAAATGGATCATCTATAATATAGGGAAAGTTATAAGTGATAAAATGTTTCCAATATAGAATGCAAAAATTGTTTGTTTCTAACCATGTTAATCCGTTCTATATTTTTTTATTTTATTTTAACATAAAGAAGAAACATTTATCGCTTCTCCTCCTCTTTTGTTTTACGTACGGCGGCATGAATCTCACTACGTCATACGAAGGCAAAGTTGCTTAGACTGTATAATACAATACATTCTCAGCGACATGACACCCCTTTAATAATAGTAGGTATATTTACAGCTAAACATGATAATAGTCTGGGAGATGTATACCAGTAACTATCGAATTATTAGTATCTAAGCATGATAAAGGAAGTAAAAAAAACAAAAAATAACTTTCATGGGATGGAGAGGAGAACGCCTAATTATCAGTTTCAACCAGAGAGAGATAACGTAGGTGCATTGCCAAAAGTGACAGAAAAACACTGGATGGTTCATTGAGAATTCTGGGAAAATCATTGTGACCAATCCCAAACAAATAATCAATTGAACAATTGTGGCAAATATTTATTTGAACTATCTAAACGCAAGTGTTGAGCACAACGGTTTAACAAAATTAATAGAATATATCTTTGATTTATTAACAATAAATTACATTTTGCATTGACCCATATTATTGTACCTTCTATTTTATATATTTGGTTTATAGGATTCCTAATGCATCCGCACAGAAGGATATATATATATATATATATATATATATTATATATATATATATATATATATATATATATATATATATATATATATATATATATATATATATATATATATATATATATATATATATATATATATATATATATATCTCTCCACTTGTAAATTGATATCTTTAATGGTCTCCACATGTTTGTATGCGCAAGTTCATAAAATGGCGTTGTTCTGTAATATAAGTCCTTAGAATTTGAATAATGTTTGTTTTGATTATAAAGATTAGAATGTTATTACAACAGTTGTAGTAAGTTAATAAGGCGTGAGGCTTAATAATGCGGGGAGAGTGGTAGCCAATAGACTCTTTGCACCATAGCACGCATACATATGTGCTCTATGTTGAAGTATTGGCCCTACAATCTTATTATTATTATTATTATTATTATTATTATTATTATTATTATTATTATTATTATTTTTTTTTTTTTTTTTCCTAATTTGTACTTTTTCACAAAAGTGGCTGTTATTTTTTTTATTATAATATATATAATATATATAATATATATATATATATATATATATATATATATATATATATATATATATATATATATATATATATATATATATATATATATATATATATATATATATATATATATATATATATATATATATATATATATATATATATATATATATATATATATATATATATATATATATATATATATTCAGGTTCAAATAAAAATAAAATTAAAAGAAAAATTTATTCTAAAAAAAAAAACTAAAATAAAAACAAAAAATGGTCTGTTAATAATAAAGTTGGAAAGAAGCTTTGGTGAGTTGTGGTGCAACAAATGTTGATGATATGCGTTCTCATGCGGCCTTTCTATCACTCCTTGGGTTTCAGTTTTTGAAATCGTGCACCAAATAAGGTTTTAAATAATGATTTTTTTTACACCTATATGTACAAGTATTTAGTTCATGTTACACTATATATATATATATATATATATATATATATATATATAATATATATATATATATATATATATATATATATATAATATATATATATATATATATATATATATATATATATATATATATATATATATATATATATATATATATATATATATATATATATATATATATATATATATATGTATATATATATATATATATATATATATATATATATATATATATATATATATATACTATATATATATATATATATATATATATATATATATATATATATATATATTATATATATATATATACTGGAGGGCAAAGACCAGAGGCCTACCGATTTTACACCAAGAGTTGAGGAAATACCGGAAATCTGGTCGTTAATGGCCGACATGTCCCGATACACGGCGTTTAAAAGTGTGCAAGTCAAAAGAAGTTGAGAAAACAGATAAAGGAATTGTATTCCAGTCCCCATATATATATATATATATATATATATATATATATAATATATATATATATATATATATATATATATATATATATATATATATATATATATATATATATATATATATATATATATATATATATACGCCGAAGGTTTTATAAAAGGGGTATAAAATATTCAATAGCAGATTATTTAGAAATTCAAATAAAACTTTGAGAGGAGTAGAAGGAAAGCTTAGGCATATTAATATACCTTTCTTAATAAGAAGTGATAGTCAAAAAATGAACGCACACAATGAATTTTAATAACATTCTTGAAAAGCTGAATAAATTACAGTTGGTGTTGAGAGTTTAGAAAGCCTCTTAACTTAAGAAGATATCCTGAAGGAAGTTACTATTTCTTTATTTAAAGGTAAAACTTCAGATTTCACGAGGCATTGTTCTAATTTCTAAAGGTAAATTTTGGATTTGAAAATTTCAAGTTATGTGTTTGGAAGTATTTTGGTAAAGAAAAAGTGTTTTTGGTTAAGATATTTATAATTTCAAAATTTGATTTTTTGTGTTTCATGTAGGAATGTATAGAAAAGGTGGTGAGAGGAGGGGGGAGGGGGAAGATAATTGCACATGATTTGTAATTTTAAAAAAATTATATCTGAATAACTGCTTTCTTTTATATTTTCTAAAATTCTTTTAAAGGAAAAACAACTATGGAAATTGTCGATTTGTTCTAAAAGCAGTTTTTTCTTTTTCTTTTCACTTTTCTCTGAGTAAAAGTTGTAAATTAACTTATCAGAAATTTGTTCGTATCTTATCAGACTTTTGTAGCTGGCACGAGCATTAGCCAATTGCAATAATTAGTTTGATTATTTGCAATCATAAAAACTACTTCTAAGCAGGATTGCGGTGCTTTTTATTATTATTATTATTATTATTTATTTATTATTATTATTATTATTATTATTATTATTATTTGCTCCAGATCCTTTGAGCTATAACTTCTGCTCCATTAACATTTAGAAGAAAGTTATTGTTTTTGAAATAGATAATGAAAAATAAAAATAATTGCAATTTTTATCAATTCCTATCATTTTCACTTAACAATAACAAATAAAAATATTTTTAGCTAAAGTTTCTTTTCTTCCTGCACAGCAGTCCTATTTCTAAGGATATCTGAAGAATCCTTTGTAATATTTGTTAGAAATTGTTTAAATTTAATCCTGATTGATACGCTCATGTAATTTAAGAAAGGATTATGTTTACATAATGATGTATAATTCTTTTCTGAATATGTACATAACCGGTAAGTAATAATAATAATAATATGAGATTGTTTAAATTTAATCCTGATTGAAACGCTCATGTAATTTAGAAAGGGTTATGTTTACATAAGGTATAATTCTTTCTGAATGTACATACCGGTAAATAATAATAATAATAATAATACATACTACTAATAATAATACATTAATTTTTTTTGCTGTCCAATTCTGTTAGGAAAAAATAAAAGATTATTAGGACTTTAAATTGACATTTGGACTGTCGTATATTATTTGAATATGTAACAGTAATAAAAATTTATATTCATTAACTTTGCTGTAGTTTTATAGTCCTGAAATAAATAATCTGAAATATATTATAAAGGAAATAAAAGGTCTCATTTTTTGTCGGAATGTTTAATTTTTGTTTGAGTATTTCACCATATTTCAAAATCCCTTTTTTTTTCTTGAATATATGAACAAGTTTTTAATTTTTGTAGAAACTATAATCATAATTATTAAAATAATTAACTCATCAAAACATATTAAAGTAATATGGATTATGAAGTTTTGAGACAGAAGAAAAATGTAAGACTTTCTCTCAAACTTTAAAAGTTAAAAAGTAATATATGTAATGTGATAGTAATTTTTTATTTTTTTATTATTTATTTGTTGGACAAGGGTAAAAATTCTGAAAGCTCTCCAGAAATAAGAATTTATCATACTTATATATATAATATATATATATATATATATATATATATATATATATATATATATATATATATATATATATATATATATATATATATATATATATATATATATATATATATATATATATATATATGGTATATAAATTATTTGTTGATGCTACATATGTTTTCGTGTACCGTGGCATAAAGGTATATAGTGATTGATTCGTGTGTTTGAAGTCGCTTTTTTGACCTCACTTGCTTATTCTAGATAGAATAGCTACTCTCCTAGAAAAAGGCAATGACCGTCATTTTATATATATATATATATATATATATATATATATATATATATATATATATATATATATATATATATATATATATATATATATATATATATATATATATATATATATATATATATATATATATATATATATATATATCCTCTGATGGGTAAAGGCCAGAGGCCTACCAATAGCCACCAGAGTTGGGGAACAATCGAAATCGGGTCGCTAATGGCCGACGTGACCCGATACACGGCGTTTAAAAGTGTGCAAGTCAAAGGAAGTTGGGAAAACAGATAAAGGGAGTGTGTTCCAGACTTTACCAGTAGAGTACATGTAAGATTGAGCATAGCGGTTAAGTCTGGGGTCGGAGAGTTGGACAGAGAAAGGATGAGACTGTGTAGAAAGTCGTGTCGCACGAGCCCTTCTCAATGGAGGAGGTATGCGACGAGAGAGTTCAGAAGAGCAATGTCCATTGTAATAGCGATAGTATAGAGAGAGTGACGCAACAATTCGACGGGCAGAAAGAGATTGGAGAGAGTTAGTAAGAGCAGGAGAGTTGATAAGACGAAAAGCCCTAGACTCCACCTTTTCAAGAGAGCTGTATGTGTGGAACCACCCCAGATGTGCGAGGCGTACTCCATACAGGGGCGAACAACACCCCTATACAGAGCAAGCAACTGGGGTGGCGTAAAAAAACTACGAAGGCGCCTCAGAACACCCAACCTCTTAGAAGCTTGTTTAGAAAGAGAGGTAATGTGATCTTTCCAAGAAAGATCACGAGAAAAAGAAACACCGAGAATATTAAGGACAGATGAAGGTTTGAGTTGAGTGTTTTCGAAGAAGATATCATAGTTGTGTGGAAGATTGTGTCGAGTAGAAAGATGGAGGAATTGAGTTTTTGAGGCATTGAAAACGACCATGTTTTCTCTGCCCCAATTTGAAATACGAGATAAGATCAGAGGTTAGTTGCTCCAAGGCCAATCCTTCCTTGCGTCTATTAACTGCTGTTGGGAGGGGCGTCTTTCAAATTGAAAGGAATAATGAAGGGTGGAGTCATCGGCATAGGAGTGGATAGGAGACGAAGTAATAGAGAGAAGGTCATTAATGAAAATTAGAAAAAGTGTTGGAGAAAGGACAGATCCTTGAGGAACACCACTATTTATAGATTTATAGGAAGAACGGTGGCCGTCTACAACAGCTGCTATAGAACGACCGGAAAGGAAATTAGAGAGAAGGTCACAGAGAGAAGGATAGATTCCGAAAGAGGGAAGTTTGGAAATCAAAGCTTTGTGCCAGACTCTATCGAAAGCTTTCGATATGTCTAGCGCCACAGCGAAAGATTCACCGAAATGCCGAAGAGCGGAGGACCAAGAGTCAGAGAGAAGGGAAAGAAGATCACCAGTAGAACGTTTCTTTACGAAAGCCATACTGGCGATCAGAGATAAGATTAGAAGAATTGAGATGTTTCCAAATCTTCCTGTTAAGGATAGATTCGAAAACTTTAGAAAGAACGGAGGTTAAAGAAATAGGACGATAGTTAGAGGGCTGAGAGGGGTCCCCCTTCTTCGGCACAGGTTGAATGAGCGCACGTTTCCAGCAAGAAGGGAAGGTTGAAGTAGAAAGGCAAAGACGAAATAGTTTACCAAGGCAGGGTGCAAGCTCGGAAGCACAAGTTTTGAGAACCACAGGAGGAATACCATCAGGACCATACGCCTTCTTAGTGTTAAGCTCAGAGAGAGCAGAAATGACATCTTTAGAAGAAATTACAATGTTAGGCATAAATGAGTTGGAGGGGGTTGAAGGAGGAGGAATAGCTCCGGAATCGTCTAAGGTTGAGTTAGAGGCAAAAGTTTGAGCGAAGAGTTCAGCTTTAGTAGAAGGTAAAATGGCAGTTGTGCCGTCAGAAGATACTAGAGGAGGGAAAGAGGAAGAAGCAAAGTTAGAGTTGACATTTTTTGCGAAAATGCCAGAAAGGGCGAGAGGAAGAAGAACCAGAAAGATTATTGCATTTGCGGCGGAGAAAAGAGTTTTTGGTATCTCGAAGAATAGATTTTGCACGATTCCGGGATGAAATATAAGTTGCATGAGTTTCAGGAGTTTGAAGACGACGGTAATCTCCTGAAGGCAGCATCCCTGCGGCGGATAGCACGAGAACAAGCAGAGTTAAACCAAGGTTTGTTAGGTTTAGTAGAAGGGAAAGAATATGGAATGTACGCCTCCATGCCAGAGAGAATCACCTCGGTTATGCGCTCTGCACACTCCGAGGGACCCCTCCCACGGAAAGCAATAATCATTCCATGGGAAATCAGAGAAAGTACAACCGCAAGTCAGACCAGTTAGCAGGCACCGAAATGCCACAGAACGTCTCCTCGCCGAAGGCGGGGGCCGTTCTTGCGGAAGACTTGAAGAGACAGAACAAGATACGGAGATAAGAAGGTGATCGGATGAACCCAGAGGAGGAAAGAGTTTAACAGTATAAGGAGAAGGATAAGAAGTTAAGGAAAAGATCAAGTATGTTGGGTTCATCACCAAGACGGTCAGGGATACGGGTAGGGAGTTGCACCAACTGCTCAAGGTTGTTCTGGATAGAAAAGTTGAAGGCGAGTTCACCAGCTGGATCATGAGAACTAGATGAAAGCCATTGGCGGTGGTGAACATTGAAATCACCTAAAATGATGATTTCAGAGAAAGGAGAAGAGGATAGAATGTGCTCTATTTTGGAGTTTAAATAGTCGAAGAATTTTTTATAGTCAGTAGAATTAGGAGATAAGTAGACAGAACAAATAAATTTAGTTGTAGAGTTGCAAGAAAGTTTAAGCCATAAGGTAGAAAATTCATGAGACTCCAAATTAGAGACACGAGAGCAAATAACATCGTTGCGCACATATGCGCAACATCCGCCTTTGGCTGAAAATTGAGGATAGAGACAGTAGGAGGTAAACAGAATAAGGTTTGCTGTCAGCACACTCAAGCACCTGAGTTTCGGTTAGAAACAAGAGATGAGGTTTAGAAGAAGAGAGATGGTGTTCGACAAAGGGGAAATTAGAAAAAAGACCGCGAATGTTGCAGAAATTAATGAAAAAAGAAGACCGTGCATCGGGGCAAGCCGGACGCCGGGTCATGGCGGCACCATCCCCATCATCGGAGGCCGCCAACTCCCAAGTGATGATGGGGTGAGGGGTGGAGGTTGAGGGGCATTCTTTGGATGCCGCCCCTCTAAGCATCTCCGAGGCAGCTGTTGGTTTCGCCATTTTATTTTTTTTTTGTTAGGTATGTAACATGTGAAGAATTGGGGTGGAGAGGTAGGGAGCATAGCACTCCATGTATACGCTAGAGACCCCGAAAGGTGAAACGCGAAAAGTAACGAACAAAGGGCAACGGAGTGAAACGGAATATCTAGCCCATCCTATCACTCCGTGGGTTATGCCCAATGGGGGGTACTTTCATCGCTTATATATATATATATATATATATATATATATATATATATATATATATATATATATATATATATATATATATATATATATATATATATATATATATTATATATATTTTTTTTTATATAATTTTAAAAAATTATGATTATTTTAATATAATAAAAGCAATGAAAACCAAGTCATATTTTCAGTTTGTTTTGACGTTTCACTTGTGTTTACCTCATGCTTTCTCACATTGTGTGTGTGTGTTTTGATTCTCCTCCCACCTCCCTCTCAACTCTCCCCCGTCTAACCCTCACCCCCACCTGTCTCGCTCTCCGTCCATCTTTTCAGTTATTTCTTCGTTTTCTTTTTCTTGAATGAAATGGCAACAACACACCCATTTCAAATTTTTGAACTTTTTTTTTTTTTTTTCATTATTACTATTATTAAAGAAAACTTTTTGTTTTAACGTTCATTCCATACTCCCCCATCCCCCTCGTTCGATACCCCAATTTTCCTTCGCTTTCCCACCCAACCACGGTATTTTCCACCTGTTTCCTTTCATTTTTTATTAACTGGAATGACACACACACACACACACAACAATATATATATATATATATATATATATATATATATATATATATATATATATATATATATATATATATATATATATATATATATATATATATATATATATATATATATATACATATATATATATATATATATATATATATATATATATATATATATTTATTATATTAATATTATATAATATATATAATATATATTAATATATTTATGTTTTTATTATTAATATTAATATAATAAATAAATATGTAAAATTAAAGTGCTTTAAAAATGTTGTTGCATTGTTGAACAAGATTTATAAGCATTCTCTCTCTCTCTCTCTCTCTCTCTCTCTCTCTCTCTTATATATATATATATATATAATTATATATATATATATTGCACCGGTTATAATATATATATATATATATTATATATATATATATATATATATATATATATATATATATATATATATATATATATATATATATATATACTCCTCATCTCTCTCTTCATCTCTCTCATCTTCTCTCTCTCTCATTCGAGTAGATAGAGACTGTTAGGTAATTTAGTATTGAAGTGACGAAAATTTAACTTTTATGATTTCGCCTTGTTCTGGTAATCATTATATATATATATATATATATATATATATATATATATATATATATATATATATATATATATATATATATATATATATATATATATATATATATATATATATATATATATATATATATATATATATATATATATATATATATAATTTAGGTGTGTGTGTAAGTGAATTGGCCATGAAAAATTTGAAAGTAAACTATTTTAATTTATATTTTGCTTATTTGATAGGCAGACACACTCGATCATAGAGAGAGAGAGAGAGAGTGAGTTAGAGACATTGCCGATTTTAGCAGTCTGCCTTGATCAGAAGCAGATATATAATTATTCTGTGCTTAAGTTATAGTGCTGAATCAATTCTCTCTCTCTCTCTCTCTCTCTCTCTCTCTCTCTCTCTCTCCGCATACATACATGCGCGCGCTTACGTTCGCACGCGATCACACATGCATGCATATTCTAAAAAGGTGAATTTAAACGTTGTTTGTGTCTTAACCAATATGAAGATAAATGTATTCTTGTGTTTATGTAACTGTAAGATGTTGGTTGTGGTGGGGAGTGGGGAGAGCTATTTATTTCACATTGAGGTGAAGGGGGGAGGGTCACGCTGTAAAAAAAGTTAATGGAGATTCGTTTATTTTTGTAAGGAAACCAGCCAACAAACCTAACATAAACAACACCGAATAAATTTATTTTGTTGTCCTTATAATTCTTTGAGAGTTTAAGAATTGCAAACAACTTTGTTTGGCCATTGAGGATTTATACACACACACACACACACACACACACACGTGTTCGCACGCAGCGGAATTATTTATAAATGAGTCATGTTTTTAAACTCAGGTGTTCTGAGAAGAAATAATAATATATTTATTAAAAAAAGAGCGCATTATATACGCTTTATCTTTTGCTCTGTATTTCGTTCATCTTTATAAAATTTTTACGTAATTAACGTAATAAGGATTCTTTTATATAAATTTTTTTTTCGTTTTGATTAGCTTCCTAAATGTACCCTTTACCTCCTTCACTCCCCCAACCCCTCACCTCTTGAAGCCTTTTCTCCTCGAAGCCACTTAACAAATTATGTTCGTTGTTGTCTGAAAATTAGATTTGGGGCAGCTAATAATCGTGGAAAACTTTTTTTACTTTTTAAACTGGGGGGGGGGGCCATTATCGCTTCCCCCCCACACACAAACTGTCATTTATTTCATTTGGAAATTGGACCTTTAAATTTGATTCCTGAAAATGTTGGAAAATTAAAATGTTTTAATGAAACACTTTACTAAAATATATATATATATATATATATATATATATATATATATATATATATATATATATATATATATATATATATATATATATATATATATATATATATATATATATATATAGTGCAGGTTTACATTATCAATGCATAGGATCCTGAAATACACCTTGGTTTAATTTGCGTCGTTTGTTTTCATTTTTATTTATTTATTTATTTTTGTCAGTATATTTATAAAATATAAATGAGTTTGAAATTGAACTGTAAAAATGGTCTAATTATCCACAAAATCGGAAAAATCGAAATTTTTCTTTACTTAATCCATGTTTATGGGTTACCTGTTTTTGAAACTTTTCTTTTGTGGGATAGAAGAGTTTTATATTTTTTTTAAATACTCTTTTACAATTTTATAATGAAATAATTATACTGTTCAGAGATATTTTGGGCTCCGTCTTTTCATTATTAATTATTATTAGTAGTAGTAATTATACAGTTTATAAAATCGAAGGTATAGTAGTAGTGTAAAGTCAGTTTGAGTATTGTCAACATTATTAAATGTTGTGTTTCAAGAGTCGTTGGATCGATCCTTGAGAATGAGAGAGTCTATATAAAAGTTCCTCCTCAAGTAAGTACCGAAGCTTTGGGAGCAGAGAAAATTAACGACCTCTTTGTTACTTATGATTTTTTTTTTTTTTTTTTTTTTTTTTAATAAAATTATTTTATTAAAATAGTTTAAATGTCATAAATGTGTTGGCAAAATAAAATCATTATCCTAGATGATTAAAATAGATTAAATAGAGTTAAGTGTGTGTTCTCTCTCTCTCTCTCTCTCTCTCTCTCTCTCTCTCTCTCTCTCTCTCTCTCTCTCTCTCTCTCTCTCTCTCTCTCTCTCTCTCTCTCTCTCTCTCTCTCTCACTTAGGTTTAAGTTATTTGTTCGCGTATGAAGACTATCATTAAAATGATCTGAAAACAGGAAGAAACTCTTGTCTTTAATAGTATAAAACTCGTTCATATTAAATTTCATTTCCTGTTTGTGGTGTTCGATAGTTTGTGTTTTAGCATTCTTTTAATTAAGAAATTTTTTTCTCATTTAGAGAAAAAGAGAGAGAGAATTTTCACACTTTTAAAGTTTTTATAAAAATTAATTTTTTTTTTTTCAAAAAAGAAAAACTGGATTTGACCTTTTTGATAAATTTTAATTTTAAATATTAAATACAAAAATATCATGCTAGAAGTTATTTTTATTTTATTATTATTATTATGATTTATTATTATTATTATTATTATTATTTTATTATTAATAGTAGTAGTAAAGTTCAGTATTTTTTTCTTGTATTGTATTATTATTATTATTTTTAGTCTTAGTAGTAGTGGTACTTTGTATTTTTTCCCATAGTTTTTTTTCCTGTATTTGAATGTATATTTTAGTTATGATGATGTTTTTGTGAGGGCATTAATAGAAGATATTTGGTTACCAAATTTTTTAAAAGGATTTCACCTTTTTCCTTTTTCATCTATTTATATTATTGTTCGTAAAGTCTTTTGTTTGCTCTCTCTCTCTCTCTCTCTCTATTAGGATTTATAAAGAGTGCGAATAAAAGACTATGAAAACCAGTTTGCTTCTCTCCATATATATATATATATATATATATATATATATATATATATATATATATATATATATATATATATATATATATATATATATATATATATATATATATATATATATATATATATATTATAGTGAAATGAAACTCATTTCCAGAATTTAAATTTTAATAAAATATGTAGGTGATGTTGACAAATTTGCCTTATTAAAATTTTCAAAAAGCCCATTACTTTGTAGACTTTGTTCTGTTGTAAATCTGTGATTTTGTCACAAATTTTCACAAATGTCTTTAAAAATTTCACTTGAAAGCTGTGCTTCCCTATCAGTAATATATATATATATATATATATATATATATATATATATATATATATATATATATATATATATATATATATATATATATATATATATATATATATATATATATATATATATATATATATTAGTGATGGATCGGATGTCATATTTTCCAATTTGCGGATGCGGATGCGGATGTTGAATTTTGGAGAAGTGCGGATGCGGATGCGGATGTTGAATTTTCGAAAGTGCGGATGCGGATGCGGATGTTGAATTTTCGAAAGTGCGGATGCGGATGCGGATGTTGAATTTTCGAAAAGTTCGGATGCGGATGTTGAATTTTGAAAAATGCGGATGCGGATGTTAATTTTTATGAGGATGCGGATGCGGATGCGGATGCGGATGTTAATTATATATATATATATATATATATATATATATATATATATATATATATATATATATATATATATATATATATATATATATATATTTCACTATCACCTTTCCCACTTTCGTGAGGTGGTGCCCGCCACAATTCCCTTACAAACATAACTATTCTTACCTTTCAACGCTTTCACCACCTCCCTCCATCTCTGTCTCCACAAATCTTCTACCCTCGTCTAAACTCAAATTCCTTCCATCAAAATCACTCTCACTCCATCCATCCATCCCCACTTCTGCCTTCCCCTCCCCCTACCCTTCCCCTATCTACATCGGATCTACGTACCTTGCCAACCATTCTGTTCTCTTTCATTCATTCTTCACATATGTCCAAACCATTTTAGCACATCCTCCTCCTCTCTATCAATTACACCCTTCTTCCATTTACACATCTCCCTTATTCTTTCATTTCTAATCCTATCAATCCTTCTCAATTTATATATCACTCTCAAATCTTTCATCTCAAAGACATTGAAACTTTTTCTCGACCGAGCACTTATCGTCTATGTTTCACACACATACAATACAGAAGGTGAACACATACATTCAAACATTCTTATCTTTATTTCTTTCGAAATTTTTCCTTTCTTCCATACTTTTCTTAGGCCCCCCAATACTTTCATTCCTTCTACCACTCTGTTCTTTATTCCTTTTTCCGTCCCACCCTTACCTTCCACCCAACATTACTAGATATTTGAATTCATTCACCTCCTCAAGTTTCCATTCTCACACTTCTACAAACCAATTCCTCCCTCCACATTTCCTCATCCCCACCTCCAATCCTCATAACTTTATTCTTCGCTGGATTGAATTTCAATCTCGTGTTTGCACATTTCCCTTCAAACTCTCTCACAAGTATTCTCATCTTTTCTCCAGATTCTGCCACCAACACATGCCGCATCATCTGCAAAAAGTAAAACATTCACTTCACATTCACCCTCCATATTTCTCAACGTAAAACTCTTCCCTTCTCTCTCCATTTTTCTAAGTAAACCATTCATCAATAGATTAAATAACATGGAGATATTACAAACTCCTGTCTCAATCCCACTCCTATGCTAAACCAATCCGATAGTTCTCTCTTCCCACTCACTCTTGATCTACAATTCGCATACACATATATATATATATATATATATATATATATATATATATATATATATATATATATATATATATATATATATATATATATATATATATATATATATATATATATATATATATATATATATATATATATATATATATATATATATATGATGGATCGGATGTCATATTTTCTAATTTGCGGATGCGGATGCGGATGCGGATGTTGAATTTTGGAAAGTGCGGATGCGGATGCGGATGCGGATGTTGAATTTTTGAAAGTGCGGATGCGGATGCGGATGCGAATTTCGAAAGTGCGATGATGCGGATGTTGAATTTTCGAAAATGCGGATGTTGAATTTTGATGCGGATGCGGATGTTGATTTTTGTGCGGATGTTCCGCATCCGCGCATGCGGATGCGGATGCGGATGCCATCACTAATATATATATATATATATATATATATATATATATATATATATATATATATATATATATATATATATATATATATAATAATTCACAATACCATTTGTCGGTATAGGAATTCTTACACCATTGTATCTGTAATAGTTTTAGCTTCTATATTTTTCAAAGGATACCTGCTGTGTTTCTGTTAAGAAATACTTACATTGTTTTGTTTTAGGTAGTTTCAGATGAACCACTTCAAATTTATGTCCAATGGGAGCAAGTTGTTCATATAGAGGCCTAATATTTTTTGTACATTTTTGTTCTCAAGAATCACAACACGTTATAAATTCTAAAGTTTTCCGCATTAATAGCCAGACTGCTACTCTTTTCAACCTACCTAATGTTTTCTTAATTCCTAAATGAATGAAAAATGTATAAACTCGTTTACAATAGATTGAGAAACTATTAGTCTTTAATATTGAGCATTACTGACATCTCAATTTCTTCATTTTCTTGGAGCACTTTACTTTTATCAATTTCAAGCGAGGATTCTTCAGGATTTTGTAAGATACTTTTCAAAAAGCAACAAGTCCTCTTTCAATTGTTCTTCCTCCACTTTTTTTTATAATTAAAGTGGTTAAACTTTCTCTCTCTCTCTCTCTCTCTCTCTCTCTCTCTCTCTCTCTCTATATATATATATATATATATATATATATATATATATATATATATATATATATATATATATATATATATATATATATATATATATATATATATATATATATATATATATAAGCTAGTATGTGTGGAATAGTGTGTAATCGGACAAAGAGTTTAGATTAATTTTAAAAAAAAAAAAATTCTTCAATTTTGAAGATAAAAGTGAGTTCTTATCATTTTTTACGGTACTACTAAATCGGTTATGGTCATGTGACCAACTAAAACTATAGTACATGAGCATAATGTTACGTAATTTTATTATCAGAGTACAGTTCAGTGCCTTAGTTTCGCAAGTAGTAATTATGAATTTACTTCAAGTTTTTAACCAAAATTCTCTTGTTCGCTTAAGTTTCCAGCATTTCATATGTTGGCTAAGATAAGTTTTTTGTGCTAAAAAATAACACAACTTTTTTTTGCTAATAGTTGTTTACTTTGTAGCTTCATAAATGACCAAATAATTATTTGAAATTTATGAACGTTATAAAGATTAGTGGACCAGATTGCACTCTTTCCCGTGTTTTAAGGGAGTGTGCTTCCTAGCTGGCTCCATCCCTCGTTTATTCTACTCTCTGTGCTGTAATATATTTCCTCAGTGGTGGAAGCGCGCGTATGTCCAGCCAATCCCAAAGCAACTATGAACCTTTTAACAATTGTTCTAAAGCTCACATGTATTATAAGGTCTTTCTTTAAAACTACTTTTAATTCTCATTTCTAGAATTATTTGAATCTCATTCCCTTCTTTTAGATCATCAGTATGGCTTTTAACGCTTGCTGGTCTAAAGACAACATACTTTCCACCTTCTTATGCCCTTAAGGACTATGGAGAATATTATCTGTAGCCACTTGACATTTCCAAAGCATTTGACTAGGCATAACATGCGTTGCTCTTCTTAAAGCTCCTTTCCTTTGAGTTTCCTCAGGTCTAGTTTTTCCTTTCAGCTTCCACCATATTTAGTACTATTGATGGATCAACTTCTTTCCCTATTGATTATGTTCTTCTGGGTTTTGTTCTACCCCTTATTTTATTCCTACTCTTCATCAACAATCGCCTCAGCTGCACTTTTAACTCTGGTCATTGTTATGTCGATGACTCAACTCTTCATTCTTCAACTCATTTCAAATCTGGTCTCTCTTTGGATTCTAGAGTTGCTTCTCGTTCTCAAGTTTCTTGATCTTAATAAATTTATCGGTGGGGTCATCGTAACCTTGTGAAATTCAAATTTAAAAACTCACTTTTCATCTTCTTAAAACCACCTCCCAACTTTCCAATCTTCTTCGACGGCTCTGCTGTCTCACCTGTGAACAACATAATCATTTTTGGTCTGAACATAAACAACAAATTGTCCTGAAAATCTCGTATCACAATGGTTGCTAAGATGATAAGAAGAAATCGGTGGGTTCTAAAATTTTTACTTCTGAACAGTTATTCCAACTACATAAGGGATCTTATCCGCCCTTGGTTGAAGTACACTTCTTATTTTTATTTATTTATTTTTTTCTTTTGTGGGGAGGAGAGGGTGACCAATTCCACCCTTGTTTGAATTGTTGGATCCGATGCTCAAAGTCAAACTGTCTTCTACTTTTGACTCTTTCTCCGTGACATGACGTCTCTCTTTTTTAATGGGTACTATAATGTCAAGTGCTCGAGGAAATTGACCTATTGCATTCCACAACTATTCATTGCGTCACCCTCGCAGCAAGTGAACTTTTTTTGTGTGACTTTTGCAAATTCTAATCTTGCTCTTTGTAGTGCCTCCTTTCCAACTTCTATGAAACTCTGTACGATCTTCTGTTTTTTATTTTGTCGTATTTAATTTTCATTTCTTTAAAGCCTCCGTCTGCGTTTAACTGAGGGATTTGTGTTAGGCTTGGGATTGAATTGGGGTGGGAGGGGAGGGGACTCTTTATTTTATATTTACAACCCTCCTCGAAAAGTACCTTGCCCGTGAGTGATTGTAATATATATATATATATATATATATATATATATATATATATATATATATATATATATATATATATATATATATATATATATATATATATATATATATATATATATATATAATATTCCTCTATTCATCGGTATTTCGGTGAACCTTTCTCTCTCGCGCTAGTCATATCGAAAGCATTCGATTATAGGGTCTGGGACAAAGCTTTAATTTCAAAACTTACCTCTTTCAGAATTTATCCTTCTCTCTGTGGCCTCCTCACTGATTTCCTTTCCGGTCTTTCTATAGCAACTATTGTAGACGACCACCATTCTCCCTTTAAATATATTAATATTGATATTCTTCAGGGATCTGTCATATCTCCAACTCTCTTTCCACTTTTCTTTAATGACCTCTCTATTCATTCATCACCTATCCACTTCTATGCCGTTGACTCCACTCTTCATTATTCCTTTCAGTTTGAAAGACGCTCTTCCTAACAGCAGTTAATTGACGCAAGGAGGGTGGTCGTGGAGCAACTAACCTCTAATCTTTCTCATATTCCAAATTGTGACAGAGAAAACATGGTCGTTTTCAATTCCTCAAAAACTCAATTCCTCTATTTCTCTACTCGACTCAGTCTTCCATACAACTATGACATCTTCTAAAACACAACTTAAACCTTCATCTGTCTTTAATATTCTCGGTGTATCTTTTTTGGAATTTTCACATTACTTCTTTATCTAAACATTTTCCAAGAGGTTGGGTGTTATGAGGCGCATTCAGAATTTTTTTTACGCCACCTCAGTTGCTTGCTCTTTCTAGGGGTGTTGTTCACCTCCTGTATGGAGTATGCTTCACACATCTAGGTGGTTCCACTCTTACAGCTCTTGAAAAGGTGGAGTCTAGGGCTTTTCGTCTTATCAACTCCTTCGGTCTCTTTAACTTTTTACAGTCTCCTTCTAACCGTCGAGTTGTTTCGTCATTCTTTTATAAAATCGCTAGTACAACGGACACTGCACTTCAGAACTTTCCCGTCGCATACCTTCTCCATTAAGAAGTGATCGTGCGACACAACTTTCTATACAGTCTCATCCTCACTCTGTCCAACTCTCTGACCTTAGACTTAACTGCTATGCTCAATCTTTCATGTGATCTACTGATATTCAGGAACACATTCCCTTTATCTATTTTTCCAATTTTTAACTAGTGCACCTTTAAACGCCGTGTATCGGGACATATCGGCCTTTAATTGGACTCCGATTGGAATTGGTAGGCCTCTGATCTTTGATCACCAGAGTAGACATAACATATATATATATATATATATATATATATATATATATATATATATATATATATATATATATATATATATATATATATATATATATATATATATATATATATATATATATATATATATATATATATATATATAGTAAAGGTTCATTGATGTGATCGATTATGTGTAAACCTATTTGACAGGTGCTGTATTAAGTTTTAACTGGATTGACCGAAAATATCGCTACTGTTTGTTACCTGCCCGTTATCAAAATTGGCCAAAAAAAATGCAAATATATATATATATATATATATATATATATATATATATATATATATATATATATATATATATATATATATATATATATATATATATATATATATATATATATATATATATATATATATATATATATATATATATATATTCTCTCTCGTTCAACGCTTAAAATACATAGAGTTCGCTGCTTATAAAGTTGTAGTGATAAAATGTTTAAAAGGAATTATGTTTTAATTTATAATGTAAGATGAAATTTTTTTCGTCAGTATTGGTGATAGTGAGATAAACTGTGAATGGCAAATCTTGTAACGAAAAAAAAGTTGACCTTGTTTTCCTGTATTCATTTGAATCGATGTTCCAAAAAGTAGATATCTACCAATTGGCAACATTAAAAATTTAAAAGGAAATGTCCTTCACCCAAGGTTGTGGAGTTGTAGTCGAATTTTGTCAGTAAAAAAAAATTAATTAGGTCATGTTTCCATAAGTCATAGGTGAGGTTCTGACAGCTGAGTTCATAAATAGATTTAAAAAGAAGACTTTCGCTGAAAATGTTGCGGTAGTGATGGTTCTTAATCGTGAGGAAATACTTTTTTATCTTTTACAGTTTTTGTTTTCTCTCTCTCTCTAAAAGGGATTTATATGCAGTTTTATTTTTAACGTAGAAAATGTAATATTTAAAACAGGATTTTTTTTAATCCTTTATTTTTGAATATTAAAATCCTTGTAACTTCGTATAATGTAGGCAAGGTGGTAAAGGTACTTTCTTTTATTTTATTTTTTTGCTCGTTTTAATTTTACATCGGATATCTGCTGAGGAACCATTAATCTATTATATTATTCGAAAGAAATTTTTGGAGTTAGCGAGTTTTAGCTAATTGGTTTTATTTCAAATGGGTCTTTATTAGAATTAAAGCAGAATTTTTCCTGGTTTTATTTTATCGATTCATGTGACGTAAACATGGAAATGACCGTGAAAATTTATCATTGATCGATTACGTTTTGACTTTCATTCATGCGAGGAAATGGTTTGTGCAATCCGGATTACATTTTTTTTAAACAAAATATTTGGCTCAAGGTCCGGTCCGCTTACAACATTTGTAAAATTTTTGGTTTCACCTCCCAGCTCCATTCATATTCCTCTACATACTCCAACCTTCTCCCCCTTCCCCCTACTCTCCCATTGATTGCCTGTTGCTACTTTGAAAAGTAATGAAGGAAATCAATAATTTTTTAGTTCTATATAGCTTTGGATTGTTTGTTTGTACATGTATTCGAAACAGATATCATGATTTAAAACATCGGATGTGGGAGATTGCTTAGATCTTCACATACACAAATATTATTTTTTCAAAATTAATAATAATAATAATAATCGTCATCATCATCATGATAAATTTTCTGATTTTGATCTATTTTTGGCACAGTTCAGAAATGTTTTAAACTTTTAAATATGATTGCATTATAGGATACATTTTCCTTATATATATATATATATATATATATATATATATATATATATATATATATATATATATATATATATATATATATATATATATATATATATATATATATATATATATATAAAATAAAAAAAAAAAAAAAAAAAAAAAAAAAGATAAAAGTAAAAAAAAAAAATGTTTACCTGGATTGGAAAGACCAGAGGTCTTCCAACTTGCCACAGAGTTGCTAGACTACCAAAATCTGTCCTATCAAAGGCCGACATGTCTCGATACACGGAGTTTGAAGGTATGCAAGTACATATTCCAATATATATTTCTACTCCTTTTGTTGTCTTCAGAGTTAAAATATTAGTGTTAAAAGTTAACATTTAATATATTGTCGATAATTTTTTTGCTAAAAAAAACCTCAACAAATGAAAAAAACTGAATACAATTTTTTTTTAAATGTGAAGAAATTCGAACCTCGAAAAATTAAAAATTAAAATAAAAAGTTTTAAAAAAATCATATAAAAAATAAAGTAAATAAATAAAAAAAAAAAAAAAAAAAAAAAAAAAAAAAAAAAAAAAAAAAAAAAATATATATATATATATATATATATATATATATATATATATATATATATATATATATATATATATATATATATATATATATATATATATATATATATATATATATATATATATATATATATATATATATATATATATATATATATATATATATATATATATATATATATATATATATATATATATATATATATATATATATATATATATATATATATATATATATATATACTCGTGTACTTTTGTTCGAGTTCACGTTTTTGGGGCATTGTATTAAATTTTAATCTGACCACCTACGCTTACCATTTCTTAACCTTTTTTTTGTTGTTTTTCTTTTTCTTTTCTTTTTTTTTCTCTAATCCTCCCCTTAAATTTTTTCTTTTCCATCCCCAAAACAAGGGTTTCCCCCCTCCCCCCAAATCTTCAAATTTTCTTGCGTATCACTGATTCAGTCCCAGACGATAAATAAGGCAATATCGATTGCTGTAAAGAAATTGGGAATTATTTCCACAGTAACCAATATTGTCATTATCATCATTTAGTAGTAGTAGTAGTAATTTTGAGAACGTGACTTGCCTTTTAGATTAACGAATGGTTATTGAAAAAGAAAACCAAATGACTTCCGGTTTATTTATAATATGATTGTCCCTTCTATTTCCTCTCCCACATCTCTCCCCCCTCCCCCACTCCAACCTAAAAATATCTGAAATATTTTCATTGGTACACCTTTATCCCCCAAACTCTCCCTCCAACTATTGTAACTCCTTCATTTATCTTATCTATAGCCCTCATTTTCACCCTCACCTAAATAAAATTCAAAAATATATTATTTTTATATAGACATTCTGTCCGTAATTTATATATATATATATATATATATATATATATATATATATATATATATATATATATATATATATATATATATATATATATATATATATATATATATATATATATATATATCATTCGTACGTGGCTTGTATTGCTACTAATAACACTACAATACTACTACTATTTCTAAGACAAAAAATGTTATAATAATAGTATAAATCAATGATCTCTTTTTGTGTGTGTGTGAGTTTGAGAGAGAGAGAGCACCTGTGTCTAAGTTTGTGGCTAAACATTCACCAGGTGTTCACCGCTTCACCTCCTCAAGCTTTATTCATTTACTTATATATATATATATATATATATATATATATATATATATATATATATATATATATATATATATATATATATATATATATATATATATATATATATATATATATATATATATATATAATACATCATCGTCAAAATCGGTATGTTTTCTCAATCATCGTCAATTTTCTGCCGATTGTTTTGCCGATTAATTTACATATATTGACTTATAAATATCTCTGCATCACCCTCTCTTTTATTGAGAGTGAAAAGCTGTTTAGTAGTTGGGGCCAAATATACTCTCCAAGACGAAATCGAATTTTTCCAGGAATTGAGAAAAGATTATTTCTGCATCATTTTTAGAGCTCTAAATTTAAAGTACCTATAGTTAGAAATTTGCAGGTCTCTCCATTTTCTCAGATATTAAAATTTTTGAAAATTGATGTTCTGAAGATACTACAGTGTGTCCCACTTGCTCTCGGGCCAGATAATGCGACCATAGATTTCAAAGTACTAGTCATAAGTTAATAAAATTTGCCACGAGCAAATCTTGGTATGTGAGAATCGTGCTGAGGTGTTGAAAATGATCGCCATTAGTATCAAGGCATCCTTACACACTTCCTTCCATGTTTTGAAAAGTTTTCGCCAAAAGTAACTTTGAAATGACCCAATCTTCAAAGGAAGACTCATTTCATGCATGCTGACGTTGGATGTGGCAAATGGCGCAAATTCTCATGATTGTATCTCTCTTCACACACAAAAAGGTTTGTTAGTAGTAAATTTTATTAACTTATAAGTACTAATTGTTAAGTTATTAGTACTTTGATATCTATAAGCGAATATCTGGGGCCGAGAACTAGTGGGACACCCTATGATATACTTTTATACTAAAATTATATAAATTTACACATTTGAATAAAGAATAAAGAAAAAAAACAGTTTAATTCCCCCTTATTATAATATCAAATTTATTAAAAATAGAAATTTTTAAAATATACTTTTTTAATATCATCGTCATCGTCAAAAATTCTTAAATATCGTCCTAACACATATATATATATATATATATATATATATATATATATATATATATATATATATATATATATATATATATATATATATATATATATATATATATATATATATATATATATATATATATATATATATATATATATAGAGAGAGAGAGAGAGAGAGAATGAGAATTCACACTGGCTTATTTTTCTTAGTTGGAGGGCCATTCTGCAATCGCTAACCCCTGGGTTTGAAAGGTTTAATGTTTTGAAGTAAAACTTTGATCTCTTAGGCCTGATTTATCGAATGAAGAGCGTCGTTACCTTTGTCGTCGCATACTCGACTCTTATGTGACGTTGGCGTTTAGTAGTACTTTCACTACTTTGTTTTGTATGAGACAATTTACCCATATCACCGACGCTGATTTGACGACAACTCAACAAGGAGTCAAAGAAAGGCAACGTTGGTTTTGTTGGTACGTTATGTTGATGTTGACGCCTGACTGCGAGACTGTACAGTATTAGTAATTGACCAGTGTACACAAATTGCAAACGTCACTTTTGATGATGTATTGTAACGTATTTAAAGTGGAAGTTTTTATTGACGTCGAACTTTTGATTATAATAATTGAAGTGAACAAAAATCATGTAGTTTGGAATTGCTCTCACATCAGATTAAAAAAAAAAAAAGGAAACGTTAGCCTTTCATTATTATATAAGTGAACCCAATTCTTTTGTTTCCTTTCTTCCGATGACTATTCATATAACAATAACAAATAATTTTCATACCCTAAATGTGTTCTCGAACATATTTGACATGTGTCTGAAGGCAGCGCCACAACAGACGTATATCTCTTGTGTGAACTACTTATTAACGACGTGAAATAGAAATCAATGCTAGGAACTTCACATTAAATAATAACAACTTGTCGTTCGTGTGCAATGGAGAAAGGTAGGTTAATATTTTTTCTTAATGTGGGTGTTCAGTTGGAGTGATTTTAGTCAAGCCAGGTTAAGTGTATGACAGCCAAGTTTGGAGAGTTTGAAGTTTTTCTTTGTTAGAGATTGGCTGTGGCAGGGTACCAAACTGGTGACGATTAGTTTAGAGTGGACCTTCTAAACAAACTGTATGTTTAGGTAGGAGTGGCCATCTCATTACCAAATTTGTTTTGGAAGAGGGTGCGATAAATATATATATATATATATATATATATATATATATATATATATATATATATATATATATATATATATATATATATATATATATATATATATATATATATATATATATATATATGATTTTGACTGGTGACAAAG
>SEYY01001178.1:275000-278129 GCA_009176605.1 Armadillidium nasatum
ATGCTGATAAAAAAATTGTCGGCTCAACGACCAAGTAAAATCGTTTTAAATTTGCCGTGGATGATGACTAAAGGAGGAGCTACCTTTTAATAATTATATACACATATACCATCTTTACACTATATATATATATATATATATATATATATATATATATATATATATATATATATATATATATATATATATATATATATATATATATATATATTATATATATATAGAGAGAGAGAGAGAGAGAGAGAGGCAGAAAAAAAATAATTATTACTTTTTATTCACCCCTCTCCCCTCCACATTCATTCTCTCATATATATATATATATATATATATATATATATATTATATATATATATATATATATATATATATATATATATATATATATATATATATATATATATATATATTGTGATTGAAAATAATAATGATAATAACAATGGTGTATAGTTGGTTGGCTTTATCGGCAGTTTACATTGTAGTGTTGAAGCGAACGGATGTTTCTCTTTTAATTTGTATATAGCTATTGTCGGGTTTCTTTTTACACCATTTTTATTTTTAAATGAATAACATTTTGAAGAATGTTATTTTAAATTTGTTCTTCACCTATTTTTATTTAATGCAATCGACGTTGTTCCACTTTGTTTACGTTGCAAAAAAAAATTTACAGTACAACTTACATTCAGAAGCAATTTTTTTTTTATTACCAGATTTTAGGAGATTCGTATTGACTTAAGACTATAATAATAATAATAATAATAATAATAATAATAATAATGATTAATAATTAATAAATAATTAAAACTAATTCTACCCTCGCTTGATATATAGGACATTGGATTATATAATTCTGCTTGCATGTGTTTTGAAGATATCGTATGAAAATTACTGAAGAATTTCTAATTATTGAATGAAGATTGAGAGAGAGAGAGAGAGAGAGAGGGGGGGGGGTGAGAAAGTTAGTTCACCTGTGCTTTTCTTCGCATGACTTAAGCATTGATTTTTCAAAACATATATATGAATCAACCTTCTCAATCGATATATATATATATATATATATATATATATATATATATATATATATATATATATATATATATATATATATATATATATATATATATATATATATATAATAAGGTTTTCATAATTTGTTTGGCCAAGTTTGGTATCGTGGTTGTACAGACCCCAGCTAAGAAGAAAGTCTATGAAGAAGGGTTCAAAAGTTACAGCTACTCTAATATCAAACAAACTCAATTAGGATGCCACGTGGTACAAATTTATAATCTCATTTGACCTATAGCAGGTAGCCATAGAGGGATCGTATGCATTACATTATTTGTATTACATTGACTTTTTTTTCATAGGAAAGTTAAATATAAGAACCAGTGGGAGAATGTGCATTGCGAAAAAGGGGACATCGTAAGAATTAAATAGTATTACATAATTTTAGTCGAAGGGTACAGTAGTGTTCCGTATAACATCTGTGACATGGTTTATACGGTTGCGAAGTAGGAACTCATGTTGCATACATATAAGAAAGTCTTAACTGGTTGAAATTTGGAGAGAGAACTAAAATGCTACACGATACAATATATATATATATATATATATATATATATATATATATATATATATATATATATATATATATATATATATATATATATATATATATATATATATATATATATATTATATTATATATATATATATATATATATAATATATATATAGGATGGAGTCAGGTATCGGTATATAAAATTTCTGTAAGTATCGGTATCGGTAAAAAACGACTGATACCAAAATCTTGCATGAAAGAAATTTGATAATTTCTGAAGATAGCTCCTTGAACGAAGCTTGTAACATTTTTTATTATTATTATTATCATGAGTAGGAATAAAAGTTGCGTTTCCGCAAGTAGATTTAAAGGAAGAACTGTGACGGTCCACAACAGCTGCTATAGAACGACCGAAAAGGAAATTAGAGAGGATATATTCCGAAAGAGAGAAGTTTAAAAATCAAAGCTTTGTGCAACTCACTATCAAAGGTTTTCGAAATGTCTAGCGCGACAGCAGAAGATTAACCGAAATGCCTAAGAGCCGGACGACCAAGAGTCAGCGAGAAGTGAAAGATGATCACCAGTAGAACGTTTTTTACGAAAGATATACTGTCGATCAGAGATAAGAGAAAAGATTTGAGATGTTTCCAAATCTTAACAAGTAACTGTAGAAAGAACAGAGGTTGAAGAAGCAGGATGGTTGTTGGAAAATTGAGAAGGGTCCCCCTTCTTCGGCACAGGCTAAATGAAAGCACATTCCGGCAACCGGGGAAGGTTGAAGTAGAAAGACAGACGAAATATTTTGCCAAGGCACGGTGCAAGCTAAAAAGCACAATTTTTGAGAACCATAGGAGGAATACCATCAAGACCGTACGCCTTTTTAGTTTTAAGCTCGGAGAAAGCAAAAATAACATCTTTAGAAGAAATTACACTTTTATGCATAAATAAGTTGTGGGGGTTGAAGGAGGAGGTTTAGCTCTGAAATCATCTAAAGTTTAATTAGCAACAAAAGTCTGAGCGAAGAGTTCAGCTTTAGAAGTAGGTTAAATGGCAATTGTGCCGAATGAAGATACTAGAGAACGGAAAGAGGAAGAAGCAGAATTAAAATTATTTTTTTGCAAAGTGTTAGAAAGATCGTGATGAATAGGAGCCATAAAAATTATTGCATTTTGTACTGAGATATAAGTTTTTTGGTGTTACGAAGAACAGGTTTTGCACGATTCTAGTTTGAAATATAAATTGCGAGAGTTTCTGAAGGTTGAAGACGACGGTAATTCCTGAAGACAGCATCCCTGCGGCAAATAGCATGAAAACGGAGTTAAACCCAGATTTGTAAGGTTTAGTAGAAGGGAAATATATAGAGTGTTAAGTCTCCATGCCACAGAGAATCACCTCGGTAATGTGCTCTGCACACTCCGAGGGACCCCTCTCAAGGAAGCGATAATCATTTCCACGGAAAATCAAAAAAGTACTAGCGCAAGTCCGACCAGCTTTCGCATCGAAATATCACAAACGATTCTTCCTCTTTTCTTGCGAAAGATTTAAAGAGATATAAGTGGATACAGAGATAA
>SEYY01001178.1:278229-293229 GCA_009176605.1 Armadillidium nasatum
ACTTTTCCATTTTAATTTATATCCAAAGTTCCAAGTGGAAATAAGTGTTCGTGAGTTTCTCACTAATATCTTCAGACACACACTCATACACATACCAACTTAATAGAAATTTTCTCACTATACTTGAAGCTACTTACCATTCCCCAAATGCCAGTTCCTTCTTTTAAATTATAACTCCATCATTCTTTTAAAGTATAACTCCATCTCAATTCATACTTTCTTCAGACATAAGAAATCTCTCCCAATCTCTTTCTACTAAAAATGGATTATTTATAAAGTCGGAGAACAGATATCGTTCAAATACAGAAAGAATAAAAGTAGCATTTAGGAGTAGGATGAAAACTAGCGGAATGATCTTATGCATGGTTTTTATTAACTTCTTAAACTTCCACAATTTCTCTTCCAAGCACCAATCAGATGAACAAAAACGTTTCCCCACTGCTAAAACGTTCTTAAATCTTTAATGTTTTTATAGTTTGCTTTCTTTGTGATCTAATCACAGAGAAGCTTGTATAATGTAATCCAATTCATTTCCCTATCATTTGATCTTGTAAATGGAATAAAACTTCTTTAATGTATTTTTTTCGTCTAAGTCAATCTCACTCATAGCGAAGTTTTCTTTTTAAAAATCCCATTTATTGGTTTTATTTTAAAACCGAACAAATAAATTTACTAATCTCCAGGTTAAGAAGCATTTCCATCACCAAAATTTAGTTTCATTTTTATTAAAACCTATTTTATTATAGCTAATAAGCTCGAACTAATTTTTCTATAGCCTTTCTTTTTAAATACGTTTTTCTTTAGTTTAGTGCATTTTGGCCCCACCTTTATCAGGTTTTAATAGGTTTTAATTAACAAGGTAATTTTAGATAAAAATACCAAAACCAGTTAACGGTATTTTAAGTAGTTTTGTAGATTTTTTGTCAAAATATAAAAAAGGGTAAAATCTTCAAATCTGTTATTTATAACGTAAAATCGGCTGTAAAAGATTGTCAGATCTTCCAATCTGTTATTTATAACATAAAATCGGCTGTAAAAGAAGGTATGATCTTCCAATTTGTTATTTATAACGTAAAATTATAATAACCATTTTCACGAACTTTATAGTTTCCATATGGTGTTATGGTTATTATTTTTACATCACTCACAGTTCGGGTTGCAAGGCACAGGATCCTCCGTTAAAAAGTTATCGAGTGTTATACTAATTTGTCACTTCGTGTGCTATGTATTTATATCTTCATATTTATTTTTCCAATTTTACAAAATATAAATTGAGAGACTTCATAACTTTTTTCAATGTTATTTCTCGAAGTTTTTTTTAAGCATTATCCTTCTTTGAAGTTCATTTCAAACATTTCAAATGCTCCATAATATTGACTGGGACTCTTTATAACATATATATATATATATATATATATATATATATATATATATATATATATATATATATATATATATATATATATATATATATATATATATATATATATATGCGTGTGTGTGTATATGTGTGGGTGGTGTGTGCGTGCGTGTGTGTATATGTGTGAGTGTGTGTTTTTATGTGTGCAATTGCAATTATTTTCTGGTTCCAATCCTAACTGTTGTTGCAAAATTCTTCAAACGAGAGACTCATAACTATGAAACGAGAATGATAAGCAGGGTTCATATTACATATATATATATATATATATATATATATATATATATATATATATATATATATATATATATATATATATATATATATATATATATATATATATATATATATATATATATATATATATATATATATACTTGATATCTTATTTCTTCTTACTTTCTAAGTAAGTTCTTGTACTTCTCTTTGTAAATCTATATGGGTAGACCACATCAGAATCCAAATCACAGACCACAGATCACAAATCACAGAATACAGAGCACAGACCACAGACCACAGACGACAAACCACAGACAACAGACAACAGACGCAGACCACAAACTACAGAGTACAAACCACAGACCACAGACCACAGACCACAGACCAGACACAAACCACAGACGACAAACCACAGACAACAGACAACAGACACACACAGACCACAGACACAGACAACAGACAACAGACAACAGACAACAGACAACAGACACAGACAACACAAACAACAGACAACAGACAACAGACACAGACAACAGACAACAGACCAGACAGACACAAACCACAGACAACAGACAACAGACTACAGACAACAGACTACAGACCACAGACAACAGACAACAGACAACAGACAACAGACTACAGACAACAGACAACAGACAACAGACCACAAACAACAGATAACAGACCACTGACCACTAAACCACAGACCACAAACCACAGACCATAAACCACAAACCACAGACTACACACCACACATCACAGACCACAGACCAGGACTTACCTTTTCACTAGTATATCCTTGACAAACCTCTGCATCTGTATTCGAGTCCGAACTCCAATCCTCTTTCAAGCAGAATATCCACAATCCGCAATTCTCAATTCTCAATTTGCAGTATTTCTGGTATCAGGTTTTGAAAGATCAAATTTTCGTCTTTCCTAGGCAACAACAACAGCAACAACAATTGCAACAACAACAACAACAACAACAACAACAATTGCAACAACAACAACAACAACAACAACAACAATTGCAACAACAACAACAACAACAACAACAACAACAACAACAACAACAACAACAACAACAACAACAACAACAACAACAATAATAACAATAATAATAATAATAATAATAATAATAATAATAATAATAATAATAATAATAATAATAATAATAATAAGTGATCCACTTCTCTAATGCTCCATTCAAATACTACTACGCCTTTGAGCTTGCCTAAAGTTTGTCAAGCTTCGACCTCTGATAAGACTAACGACTATGCTAAAAGTCTATACTATTTCTAACCTAAAGTACATATATATATATATATATATATATATATATATATATATATATATATATATATATATATATATATATATATATATATATATATATATATATATATATATAAAATATATATATTATATATATATATATAATATATATATATATATATATATATATATATACCTTGAAGTATGAATTTGTGTGTGGGTGGGGAGTATGTTCGTGCGTGTGAATTAGCGTATGTGCCTGTGTACTTGTACTCGTAAAATTTTTTGACATCAGTAATTGCCCAATACATAAATATCGGCTTGGTTCTTAAGAGGTCTAGGGTTCGATTCCACGAAGGTATTAGATAAATCCTTCATTTTTGGGAGTTATAGGGGGATTAGTTTGCTGAGCGTAGTGGGGAAAGTATATGGTAGAATTTCAATAGAAAGGATAGGGATGAATTGGGTTGATAGGTAAGGAACAAGGGGGATATAGAGAAGGCAGGGAGTGTACGGATTAGGTTTTCACTTTAAGAATGATCGAAGAGAAAAGTAGAGAAAAAGGGAAGGATTTGTATATGTGTTTTATGGATCTGGAAAAAGCTTATGATAGGGCGGATAGGAGTAAACTGTGGAAGGTTCTGAGTGAGTATGAAATTGAGATGAAGGATATAGAGGGTATAAGGGCATTTTATAGGAATAGCAGGGCATGTGTGAGTAAATAAAATAGAAACTGAATTTTTTTTATGTAAATAATGAGTTGAGGCAGGGCTGTGTAATGTCTCCGGGGTTATTTAACTTATTTATTGACAAAGTGGTGAGAATGATGGTTAGAGAAGGCAGAGGGATGGGAATGAGAAAACAACAGGAAGTATGAGAAGGGAATGTGTTGTTGTATGCAAATGATGTTGTCTCTCTGGCGAAGTCACGAGAGGATTTGAAGGTTTTGGTGGAGGAATTTGTAAAAAGTTGTGTCGAGTTGGGCTTAAGAGTGATGAGGGCAAGAGTAAAATATTATGGATGAAAAATGGGGAGGGAAGGGGAAGGGGTATAGGTGGGAGTAGTGAATTGCAGATTAAAGTAGGGAGGGAGAGGTTGGAGTGGGTTTACTTATTTAAATACCAGGGGGTGAATTTTTTAACAGATGGTAGTGTGGACGATGACGTAGGGTATGAAATAAAAGAAGGAGAGAAAGTGCTAGGGGGGGTTTGAGTGATATTTGGAACAGAGGAAGGTGTTCCAGAGAGGTGAAGTTGAAAATGTTCGAGGGTTGCTGTGTACCGGTAGTTATGTATGGTAGCTAGGTTTGGAGGTTGAATGCGAGGAAAAGAAAAAAGGTTGAGGTTTTCGAAATGAAGGGTCTGAGAGCGGTGTGTGGTATAAGTAGAAGGGAGAGAGTCAGAAATGTTAGAATAAGGGAGATGTGTAGTTGGAGAAGGAGTTTGGTTGGGAAAGCTGAACAGAGCATGCTGAGGTGGTTTGGGCATGTTTGTAGGATGAATAGGGAGAGATTGGCAAAAAAGGTGTTCATTTCGGAAATGCTGGGTATAAAGAGGATAGGGGGAGACCGAAAGGAGGTTGGATGAGCTTGGTCAAGGAGTTATTGAGGGACAGAGGGTTGAGCTGGGATGAGGGTGTGCGGTTGACAGAGGATAGAAGTGAGTGGAAAAGAGTGGCAAGTTTATGAGTTTTAGGAATGATTGTTGCTTATGGTAGACACCACCACACAATCGTGGGAAAGGTTGCATATATATATATATATATATATATATATATATATATATATATATATATATATATATATATATATATATATATATATATATATATATATATATATATATATATGTATATATATGTGTGTGTGTGTGTGTGATTTTTCTTTATTTACATGGGTTTTTTACCTATATAATATATTATCACAGCTCAAATGGAAACAAAAACAAAAAAAATAAATTCAAAAATACAAATTTAATTTTAATAGTATTTTTGTAACGGTAATTTAATATTAAACATTTTATTAATTAAACAAAAAGAATCAAACAATTATCAACTAAATTAATAAAAAAAAAATTAAGAAAGTTCTTAAGAGTTTGGTGAAATATATAAAATTCTTTAATTATTATTAATATGCGGCAAAACTTCAAAATCAACCATTCCCCTTATCCTTGCTACCCCCTTTCGGGAGGGATGGAGACTTCAGCGTCAATTGTGGGGGAAGGGAATTCTCCTTTGTCGCACATGGCCAATTTAGTTTAATTGTATAATTCGGAGTTTACCATTTTATACCAATCTAAATGCTATTGCATCGCTCATTTACTTAAAAATAATCCTATAGAAAGAACATTATGGTGTGAAGTTCACTTTCTTGAGTTGACAGATATCGTCTATAAAAAAGTTAAGTTAGGCCCGCATATTTTTTTCTGCGACTATTTTTTTTATATATATATATATATATATATATATATATATATATATATATATATATATATATATATATATATATATATATATATATATATATATATATATATATATATATATATATATATATATATATATATATATATATATATATATATATATATATATGTCGTCGGGAGTGGTCGTACTTAAAACCAGATGGGAATAAAAAAGAAACATCAGATGGAACATTGAGAAGAGAAGAGTTTGGAATGAGGCGACAGGGTTGGATCGGTTGGATCATGCAACAAGGTTTGATCATGCGAGGAGAGTCAAAAGCAAGGGCGACAGGACTAGCAATCCGGCCCTATAATTATTGCTTATTGCTTGTAACAACTCCAGGACCAGCATGGGAAACCACAGCTCAGAGAAGCATCTTTTAGAGGTTTCTGGAGAGTGTGTTTAAAGGTTAGATGGATACAGTGCTAGTCCTACTGAAAGGGTAAAAAACCCTACCTGAGAGTTTAAATAAAGCTCAAGGATTGGCACTTGAAACAAAAGAGCCGAAATACATGATCTTCTAGAGCACTCTAGGAGAGGGGTTTTTAAGAGCAGATGACAAATATGTTAGTCCCACTGACAGGGTGAAAACCCTTCCAGGAAGAATATATATATATATATATATATATATATATATATTATATATATATATTATATATATATATATATATATATATATATATATATATATATATATATATATATATATATATATATATATATATATATTATTATATATATATATATATATTTTTATTAAAATTTTTACCTATACCGATACCTAAAAATTTACAGGTACCGATACCGATACCTGAAAATATACCGATACTTACGATACCGATAACGATACTTTATCCATTCATATATCAAAATTTTTACCGATACCGATACCGATACCGATACCTGAAAATACATACCGATACCGATACTTCACTCCATCCCTAATATATATATATATATATATATATATATATATATATATATATATATATATATATATATATATATATATATATATATATATATATATATATATATATATATATATATATATATATATATATATATATATATATATATATATATATATATAGTGGATTGGAGATGAAGTGGCAGGTTGATCATTAATGAAAAATAGAAAAAGAACTGGGGACAGAACAGAACCCTACGAAACACTACTGTTTATAGATTTAAAGGATGAGCGGTGGCCATCTTCAACAGCTGCTGTAGAACTACCGGAAAGGAAATCAGTGATGTCACAGAGAGAAGGATACATTCCAAAAGAAGGAATTTTAGAAATCAAAGCTATGTGCCAGACTCAATCGAATGATTTTGATATGTCAAGAACTTTATAGGAAAAGACTCACAGAGGATCAAATGTTAGAGAAAAAGGGAAAAAGGCCACCAGAAGAAGGCTACTGACGGAAACCATACTGACTATCTGAGATAAGGTTAGAAGATTTAAAACGTTTCCAAATCTTCCCGTTAATGGGAGATTCAAAAACTTTGAAAAGAATAGAGATAAAAGCAATAGGAGTTGGGAATTGAGAGGAATCTCCCCCTCTTTCCACACTGTCTGAATGGAGGACACACTTCCATCAAGAGGACCACCAAGAGAAAAGGTTGAAATTAACAGACAGAGACGAAACAGGTGCAAGCACATTAGCACAAGTTTTGAGAACCACGGGAAGGATACCGTCTGAACCGCAAGTTCTGTTAGTGACTTTGAGAACCACGGGAAGGATACCGTCTGTTAACTTGAGAACCAGGGGAAGGATACCGTCTGAACCGCAAGCTCTGTTAGTGACTTTGAGAACCACGGGAAGGATACCGTCTGAACCGCAAGCTCTGTTAGTGACTTTGAGAACCACGGGAAGGATACCGTCTGAACCGCAAGCTCTGTTAGTGACTTTGAGAACCACGGGAAGGATACCGTCTGAACCGCAAGCTCTGTTAGTGACTTTGATAACCACGGGAAGGAAACCGTCTGAACCGCAAGCTCTGTTAGTGACTGAGAACCACGGGAAGGATACCGTCTGAACCGCAAGCTCTGTTAGTGACAATCTCAGAGAAGGCAGAGAAAATAATCTTTAGAGGATTAGAAGATATAAAAATGTGAAGCATAGATGAGTTTAAGAGAGGAAAAGAATGAAGAATAGCTTAGTAGTCCCACAGACTAAGTGGCAATTCTCTAAAATGGGATTAGAAGCAAAAGTTTAAGAGAAGAGTTCAACTTAAGAAGAAAGATTAAACAGAAATACTCCCGTCGGAAGAAAGAAGAGAAAGAAAAGGTTGAAGCAAGGATAGACTTGACACCTAACAAAATGCCAGAAAGAGCGAGATGAAGAAGACCTAAAACAAATACCACACTTTTTTCCAGAAAAATAAGGATGAAATTTTAGAATCTCAAAATAGAGAATTGTCTGGTTCAGAAACAGAGTTTCTGGAGTTTAAATACTATATATATATATATATATATATATATATATATATATATATATATATATATATATATATATATATATATATATATATATATATATATATATATATATATATATATATATATATATATATATATATATATATATATATATATATATATATATATATATATATATATATATATATATATATATATCTTGGGATGTTGTTTATTTGTCAAAGAATATGACTTGCCCATCTCCATTTCTATTGTTTGACTATAATAATAATAATAATAATAATAATAATAATAATAATAATAATAATAATAATAATAATTTCTCATTCCTCACTTTCAGTCTTTATGCATTATTTGAATAATAAATTGCATATCTTCATATTCTTTTATAATGTTGTTGCCTCTTAACTCAAGTCTCACTGCAATGTATCACTGTATGTAACAACCTACTAGTTCTTAAGCTTTCTTCATTAAGAGAGAGAGAGAGAGAGGAAAAAATAGAGAGAAGAAAAGAGAAAAGGGGAGAGAGAGAGAGAGGAAAAAATAGAGAAGAAAAGAGAAAAGGGGAGAGAGAGAGAGAGAAAAGAAAAAATAGAGAAGTAAAGAGAAAAGGAGAGAGAGAGAGAGAGAGAGAGAGAGAGAGAGAGAGAGAGAGAGAGAGAGAGAGAGAGAGAGAGAGAGAGAGAGAGATAGAGAGGAGAACTTTATTTCTGATATCGATACTTTATATACTTTAATGCTCTAAGCTATTTATATTTCTTTCTTAGTGATTATTTCTTTAGATCATTTTCGATTTGGATTAAAAAGTTGTTCGATGTCAAGTTTATTCATCTACTTCTTCTAAAATGTAAACTGCTGACTAGTATGAATAATATGCTGACTAATATGAGCTTATTTTGACTTTTGATTTTTGGACGATGTAATAATTATAGATCTTCAAAATTTTAATCTTCGTTCATTGGATGATTCGAGGTTTTGAAACTTCGGGGTAATCTTCATTTAAACTTCTCCGGGCTTTGAGGGTTCACTGCTTCAGGCACCAGAGCACCTCGGCATTTAAAGCTTCGACTCCTTGGAGCTAAATCAAAAATAACATCAACTATGCTCTAACTCCAACCCAATGAGCCACCTTCGGAGCTCCGGAGGATATATATATATATATATATATATATATATATATATATATATATATATATATATATATATATATATATATATATATATATATATATATATATATATATATATATATATATATATATATATATATATATTGTGTGTGTGTGTGTGTGTGTGTGTGTGTGTGTGTAAGTGTGTGTGTGTGTAAGTGTGTGTGTGTAGTGTGTGTGTGTGTGTGTAACAATTAAAATTATTTTTACGATGACGAAGATGATGACGATTATAGTAAATTTGACGACGATGACGATGAAATTGAAAAAGTATAATTTAAAAATTTCCATTATTTTAGTAAATTTAAGAACTTTATAAAAAGGAAGAATTAAATTGTCTTTTCTTAATTATTTCTTCAAATGTGTAAAATACACGTAATTTTAATATATAGTATAATATTATCTTCAGTAGGGGTGCACCGATAAGCCAAGTAGCCGATTACCGATTATCGATTAATCGGCCTTGGAAATCGGCCGATTACCGATTAATCGGCCTTTCATCAATGACACCAAATAAGTAATGAGTTATTATTAATTAATTAATAATAAATCATTACTTATTATTAATTTAAATTAATACTGAGAAAAAGCAGTTATCAACATTTTTATTTATTACTAATAACTATGCATGTTTTCATTATTAATGTAAATCATATTTGGCCCCCACTACTAAACACCCTTTCACTTTAAATTAAATAGAAGTGAGTGAAGCAGAGATATTTATAAATCAAAATATATTATTAATCGGCAAAATAATCGGCATATTGACGATGACAATTGAAAAAAATATGCAGATTTCCGAATGACGATGACGATTAATCGTCCCATCACTAATATATATATATATATATATATATATATATATATATATATATATATATATATATATATATATATATATATATATATATATATATATATATATATATATATATATAATATATTATATATATATATATATATATATATATATATATATATATATATATATATATATATATATATATATATATATATATATATATATATATATATATATATATATATATATATATATATATATATATATATATATATATATATATATATATATATATATATATATATATATATATATATATATATATATATATATATAAGGAAGTTGAATACTATATCTTTGATAGTGAAGTAAAGAACCTCTGTGGACAGTTATAATTTTCTAAGACAATAAATTTATTTATTACATCAAGACTGGCGTCATATATATATAATAATATATTATATAATATATATTATATATATATATATATATATATATATATATATATATATATATATATATATATATATATATATATATATATATATATATATATATATATATATATATATATATATATATATATATATATATATATATATATATATATATATATATATATATATATATATATATATATATATATATATATATATATATATATATATATATATATATATATATATATATATATATATATATATATATATATATATATATATATATATATATATATATATATATATATATATATATATATATATATATATATATATATATATATATATATATATATATATATATATATATATATATATATATATATAGAGCTGTTTAGAAGGTAAATTTTTTTTTGCTGACTCTAGATTGTCAACAACCCCGACTGGGGCTCCTGGGGTGTTTAATTACGCTACTCTGACTGCATCTTTTTAAAAGCTGCTGCAGGGTCCAGCTCCTTTCCGCTAAAAGTTTTGCTTCATTAACACTTTAAAAATTTTGAAGGCTATGAAATTTATGAAGGTTATAACTTTTTTTTCACTTACAATTACGTATGGAAAAGATATTTTATATGGTGCAATAGTTTCAGATGCGGCTGCGGCTGCGATTCTGGTTGTAGCTGCGATTGTGGTTGTGGCTGTGGCTGCGGCTGCGGCTGCGGCTGCGGCTGTGGCTGCGGCGGCTGTGGCTGTGGCTGTGGTTCAATCTGAGAACCTACGTAAATACTGATACTCTCTTCTACTTCGCTCAAAATCTTTGAGTTCCACACCCCTCCTTCATCTGAGCACTCCTAAATTTGAGACAATATAAGGAAAAACCTCAAACAACTCTGAATGTTTTGCTCTGCATGGAGGTGCCTTTCGTTTTATATTTATCAAACGTCAACCACCTAAGAAGATTACACTCATATAATCCATCTTAAAATGGTGCAGTCTATGATCTTTCGTTTCTCATCTCTTAAACTCTTACACTCACATTCTCTCGTTATATACTGAAATTACTAGTATTACTAGCAACATATTTCCTCCTTTGAGGAGGATTTAGCCCCAGACATAACAGCTGTGCTGAGTCTTGCATTTTCAGTCTGGGTTATTTTAGTTTTTTTTTTTTTTCTATTTTCCAAATTATTTAAATTATTCTTTTGTTAGATGTAACCAGAACCATCTTGTCCTATATATATATATATATATATATATATATATATATATATATATATATATATATATATATATATATATATATATTATATATATATATATATATATATATATATATATATATATTAGTGATGGGACGATTAATCTTCATCGTCATCGGAAAAATCTGCATATTTTTTCTCACTCGTCATCGTCAATATTCTACCGATTGTGTTACCGATTAATTTATATATATTGGTTTATAAATATTTCTGCTCCAACACACTTCTATTTAAAAGTGAAAGGGTGTTTAGTAGTGGGGGCCAAATATACACCCCAAGACGAAATTGAATTAACCCAGAGGGCCCAGAAACTGGAGAAAGATTATTTCTGCACACAGATAAAGTTCTGCATCACAATTTAAGAGCTCTAAATTTAAAGTACTAAAAATTTTCAAGTCTCACCATGTTCTCACATATTAAAATGTTTAAAATCTAAGTTCTGAAGATACTATTGTACTATATATTAAAATTAGGTGTATTTAAACATTTGAATAAAAAATAAAGAAAAGATAATTTAATGCTTCCTTATTATAAAATTGCTAAATTTATTAAAATAATGGAAATTTTTAAAATATATTTTTTTTCAATTTTATCGTCATCGTCAAAAAGTTCTTAATCGTCCCATCACTAATATATATATATATATATATATATATATATATATATATATATATATATATATATATATATATATATATATATATATATATATATATATATATATATATATATATATATATATATGATGATAGGCGAATCAGAATCCGGATTCCGATTCAGATTCTAGAATTGCAAAATTAGCAGGACTCAGATTCGAAGTTCGAGGATTCGGATTCGGATTCAAGAAATTCAAACCTCATCTGGATTCGAATTCCAATCGGATTCTCCTTACGGTAACATCAAAAAACCAAAAAATTTCCCTACTGATAAAAATTTCTGGCCTCTTATCAAAAACACCTCTAATAACTTCTGAAAATCTACCTTTCCTCCTCTTATTCGCTCTGACTGTACTGTAGCTAACATTCCTTTCTTCCTCTTTTCTTCGCCTAATTCCACACCGGACGATTCTAGCATGCCTTATCCTATATAGTCCTGCTCACAGGTCTTTTATATCTCTACCTGTAATCATACATGATTAGGTGCATGAGACCCTGAGATCCATAGACAACATTCCTCCTTGTATTTTGAGGGGGTGTGCGTCTGAGCTAGTGCCTGTCTCGTTCAACTCTACTCAATTTACCTTAATACTTTCCTTCTTTGTTGGAGAACGCATATGTTCAGTCGATCCCGAACAAAGGTAACCGTTTTAATCCTTCTAACTATTGTCTTTTAGCTATCACTTTTATTCCGTCTAAAATTTTTGAAACTCTTCTCAACTCTCATTTCCTAGATAATCTGTTATCTCATCCTTTTTTTTTTCGTACTCTCCTATCTCACTGATTTAATGTTTTCTGTCTTTAGGGAGTACTGTAAGTACTGTGTTCTGACGCTTGACACATCCAAAGCTTCTGACACTTTATGAGAAACGTCTTGTTCTAAAAGCTCCCTACCTTTGGGTTTCTTCCTTCTATTCGCTTACTCATTTCTAGTTTCCTCTCAGATTGTTCCATATCGGTTCTTGTTGAAAAACGGCCTTTTCCTCTTTTTCTGTTAATTTTGGTGTTCCACAAGTTTCTGTTTAAACTCCAACTTTACTCTTACTTTTTAATTAACGATCTTCTTAGCAGCACTTCTAACTGCTTTAATTCTTATGCCGATGACTCAACTCTCCATTTTTCCACTCATTTGAAATCTGCTCCTTCCTTTGCATATAGAGTTCCCATCTTGCCGATTTGGATGGAATTTCTCTTGGGAGGGCATTGCCTTAACCTTATTAAATTCAACCCTTTGAAAACTCAACGTCTACATCTCTCTCTCCTCCAAAAAAAACACCTCCCAACTTTAATATCTCCTTCGATGGATCTCCGTTTTCCCTGTAAACAACAAAAACTTTGTTGATTTGAATATAAACAGCAAATTGTCTTCGAAACCTCATATCAGTACGGTTACAAGGGTAATCAAAGAAACTATGTTCTATTCAGGTTTGGAATTTTTTTTTCTTCCAAACAGTAGCTGCAATTATATAAGGGTCTTATCCGTCCATGCATTGAGTACTGTTCTCTCTTTGGAGTGAGGGATACAGTTCTGAATGTCTTTTAGACAGAGTTGAATTTAAGGCCAAAAGATCAATAAACTCCCCATATTTTCAAACTCCATTGACTCTTTATCTCTTTTCTATAGGTCCTATAATAGCAGGTGTTCGAGGTAATTGACCTTTCGCATTCCATCACATTGAGTAGCCCTCGCAGCAAAAAGAGTGCCAACCACTCATCAATTTTGTGTGAATATTGCAAACTACAAGCTTGTCATTTCCCGTTTATATTTATTTACCTTAATTTAACTTTGAAATTTTATTCATATTTTATTTTAAGTAATGTTGAGTTCAAATAATGCAATTTCATGTGGATTTATTTCGAAAGGTATAATGAGGGAGTGTCGCATTTCTTAACGAACACTCAACTGGTGATCTTCTATCTCTTTTCTCTGACTCTTGGTACTCTGCTATACAACATTTCTGTGAATCTTTTGCTGTGGCACTAGACATATCGAAAATTCTCCTATAGTTCATGACACAAAACTTTGATTTCTCTAAACTTAACTCTTTCGATATCTACCCTTCTTTCTGTGGCCGTCTGTCTGATTTCCTTCCTGTTCTTTTTATAATAGTTATTGTAGAAGGCCACTGTTCATCCTTTAAATCAGTTAATAGTGGTGTTCCTCAGGTATCTGTTCTATCACCAAATTTTTTTTTTTCATTATTGATTTTTTCTCTATTACTTCATTACTAATCCATTCGTAAGCAGATGACCCTACCCTCCATTACTCCTTTCATTTTGAAGTTCGTTCCATCCATCAGAAAGTAATTATAGTTAGAAGGGTAGCCTGGAACTAACCTCTGATGGTTTATAAATTTTTAAATGGAACAGAAAACATAGTTGTTTTCAATACCTCAAAAACTCAGTTCATCCATCTTTCTACTCAACAAAACATTCCACATAACTATAATACCCTCGAAAACACAACTCACACCTTCATTTGTCCAAAATATTGCATAAATATTTTTTTCTAGTGATCTTTGTTGGAAGGATCACATTTTTTGAGATTTAAAAATTTCTTCAGGTGTTTGTTCTTTACAGGGGGGTTATTCGTTCTTGTGTGGGGTGGTTCTATTCACTTAGCTCTCTTTGAAAAGGTTGGATGTAGCGATTTTCGTCTTGTCAATTATTTTACTCTTATTAACTTACCTAGTATATTATTCTGTTGGAGAGTCAACCTCTCTGTATGGCCTCAATTACCACGGACAATTATTATCTGATGGTCTCCTGTTACATACCTCCTCCAATGAGAAAAGATCATGCAACACGCCTTTCACCACAGTCTGACCCTTTTACTTAACAATTTATAAAGAGTGTT
>SEYY01001178.1:295729-298229 GCA_009176605.1 Armadillidium nasatum
AAGGAAACTGGAAAAATAGATAAAGTTAGTGTGATTCAGACTTTACCAGAAGAGTACATGTAAGAATTGGGTCAGAAAACTGGACAGAGAAAAGATGAGAGTGTGGGGAAAGGTCAATCTCACGAACTCTTTTTCAAAAGTAGAGGTATACAAGAGTTCCGAGGTGCCAGCCTCTACCGAAAGCTTTCGACATTGTTCAGCGCCATGGCAAAGGATTCACCTAAATTCCGAAAAAGAGGAGGACCAAGAGTCAGGAAGAAGGAAAAGAAGATCCTTAGTTGAGGATTCTTACAGAAGCTATACTGGTGATCTTAGATAAGATTAGAAGATTTAAGATACTTCCAAGCTTTCCAATTAAGAATAGATTCAAAACCTTTGATGGAACTAAAGTTAATGCTGTAATATGATATTTAGAGGGTTGAGAGTTGTCCACAATTTCCGAACAGGTTGATGATCGTACAATTCCAGCAGAAATGAAAGGTCGAAATTGATAGATAGGAAGAGACGAAACAGTTTACCTGGACGAAGGGTTCAACTTTAGCGGAAGGTTATTAAAACGGCAGTGGTGCAGGCAGATGGAGGAAAAGATTATGAATCTAGTGTTGACATTTTTTTGCAAAATAACAGAAATGGTTAGAGGAAGAGAAACCAGAAGCATTATTAAATTTTTTACGGAAAGAAGCTTTTTAAGTTTCACGAAAAATAGATTTTGCAAGATTCCAAGACAAAAAATAAATAGCACGAGTTTTAAGAGTTAGAAGACGACGGGAATAGCCCGAGGACAAGTAGAGTTAAACCAAGGTTTATTCATTTTAGTTGAAGGGAAAGAATATAAAATGTAAAACTTGGTACCAAAGAAATGACCCCGGTTATGCTTTCTTCTCACTTAGAGGACTCCTCCCGCCGGAGCTGTAATTATTCCGAGGAAAGTCAAAGTAATGCGACAGCAATTGGCAACACCAGTGTGCCAAAAACGTTTCCCCTCCGTATACTGGAGTCTTTTTTTGCGAAAGAATAGAAGAGATGGAATGAAACACAAATGTCATCGAAGAAACCCAGAATTAAAAAGTGTTTAACTGAACAAGGAGAAGGATTGGAAGTTAAGAAAAGGTCTAGAATGATGGGTTCATCTTCAAGGCAATCAAGGATACGAGAAGGGAGCTGCACCATCAGTTCTAGATTATTTTGGATAAGGAAATGGAAAACAAGTTCACCAGCTGCATCTTGAGAACTAGAAGGAATCTAATAGTGGTGGTGAACATCGAAATCACCAAGAATAATGATTTCAGAAAAGGAGAAAAAAAGAGAATGCGTTCTAATCTGGAGCTTAGATTGTCAAAGAATTTAGAACAGACTGTAGAATTAGGTGGTAAATAAACAGAACCGATGAATTTAGTTGCAGATTGGCAAGACAGCTTAATCCTTAGAGTAGTGAATTTAAAAGTCTCCAAATTAGAAACACGAGAACCGACTATATCGTTGTCTTTAACTGAAAATTGAGGGTAGAGGCAGTAAGAGGGAAACAGATCAGAGTTTCCTGTCGGGAAGGTGAAGCATCTAAATTTTCGGTGAAGAGGTGAGGTCTAAAAGAGGAAAGGTGATGTTCAACAAAGTGGAAATTGGAGTGAAAATCATGAATGTTGGAGGAATTGATGAAAAAAAAGAGAAGACCGTGTATCAGAACTAGCCGGTAATTGAAGTGGTCATACCGATATTTTCTGTTGTGATCAGACATCTGTTACAATGCTTTTATTTCCAAACTCCCTATTTTTGTTTTATCATTTTACTTTTAGCATTACTTCATATTAATTTTTTACGACTCTAAAACAACTGTTGTAGGCAGTCAACACTCATTCCGAAATAAACAAAAGATAGTGTTTTATAGTGTTTTGTTTAGTCACCAACTCGATTTGTGCTTTTTATTAGAATCCTTTTATGTGGCACTTCATACCCAATCCATTCAAATGCAACTGACTTCATCTTATATTATTCTTATCATTTTGAAAAACCTCCGCAACAGCAGAAAGGAAATGTTTCGGAGGCGACTTCAGAACAACTGATGTCCAGACTCTGAAGCATCCTTAATTTACTCTCATAATCCTCATATGAATAGTAATCTGATTTCGTTCGATCTGTTCCTCCTGACACCTTTCCATCAAACCTTTTATGTTTTTCTTTTTTAATAATCTTAACGCTGCGAGATATCTGAACGAATGTCAGTACAGGAGAGGATACCTGGCTTACACGTATCACAGATTTGGCAGTAACAAGCATAATCCTTTTCCTCAAAGATAGCGAAACGAAGCGAAGGAAAATCGAAATAAACTTCGTCAATTTAATAGAAAAATATACAAGTACACTCGCATATACATGATGATTTGATGATGAAGAAGATTATGATGAAGATGATGATGATGATGATGATGATGATGATGATGATGATGATAATGACGATGATGATGAGCATGATGATAATGATGATGATGATGATGAATTGATG
>SEYY01001178.1:305729-335729 GCA_009176605.1 Armadillidium nasatum
CTTGGATGATAAGGAACTCCGTACTGGCTATTCCCAACAGGATAACGCTACTTGCTACACGTCCACAGTGAGCATATGCAAAATTGGGTCCTTCTTTAAGGATTGGGTCATTTCCAAGGAACTTTGGTCTCCAAAGTTGTCTGACCTTTGTCCCAATGGATTTCTTCCTATGGGGCATGTTGAAAGGGAAAGTGTTCGCAACAAGTACTCGAATGAAACCGAAAGACAACATTCGGCATGTTTTGAAAAGTTTTCGCCAAAAGTAACTTTGAAATGACCCAATCTTCAAAGAAATACTCAATTTCATACATGATAGACGTTTGGTATGTGCAATGGTCATAGCTAATATCTTCAAATGATTGATTATCTATATCATCATTTTCCATTACCAAAAGGGTTGTTAGTGAGTAAATTTTATTTAACTTATAGTACTTAATATATATTAGTTATAAGTATTGATATAGTATTATACTATGACGTATATCTAAATGACGGATATTGGGTGACCGAGAATAAAGTGGACAATAAATATAAAGCCCTATGATAAAACTTTTATTAACGTTATAAATGGGCTATGATTGTATTTGACCGCACATACTTAGCTCGAATATATTAAAAGTAATTAACAAAAATAAAATAAAAATAAAATATATATCAAGTTTATTTCCGCACAAACGTTCGGTAATAATCGTATAAAACTGTCAGGCCAAATTTAATAAATATTACTAATAAAAAAATGAAATGAAAACAAAATGAAATTAAGATGAAAAAAAAAAAAAAAATTTTTTTTATTATTTATTTATTTTAATATGCAACAGAGATCAGTTCATTAATGATAAACATACATATTAATATATATAACACGTAATACTATATTAGTATATATATATATATTATTTATAGATTACTAAAGGTAACCGTATATATATATATATATAAAAAAAAAAATATATATATATTAATATATATATAATAATTATATAGATATATTTTATAATATAAATATATATATATTTAAATATATTATATATTATATATTAATATTCAATAATAATATATATAAATATAATAATATATATATATTATTAATATCATTATTAATTTAATATCTTATTATTTTAATTATATTATTATATATATTATAAATAATATGTATAATATTATATTTTATATTAAATATTAATATAAGTAGAGAGAGAGAGAGAAGAGATAAATTAGAATACACATACTTATACTATATAGGCTTATTTTATCTTAAGTTTATTGGAAGGGTCACATACTACACTAGCAATGCTAAAACGCCCGTTAGAGTTTGTAAAGGTTATATGTTTTTGAAGTAAAATATATATTTAGATCTATTTACTTCATAGGATACCTTAATTATATTACGATATATATATAGGATATGAGACAGTAATATGAATAAGATAAATAATAATAATATGATAAATAATGAAAGAATGAGATAATAATAAAATAATAATGATAAAGATAACAATAGAATCAAGAATAACTCATGAAAACATAAATAATGAAGAAGATAGTACTTACTAATCCACGTAATAATCAATAATAAAAGAATAATAATAATAAAAGAATAGTAATAATAAAAATATAATAATGGAATAATAAAAATAATAGTAATATAATAACAATATTAAAGATAATACAGATGATGAATGAGTCGGAAGCTTACTAATATAAGAATAAAAATTAATAATGATAATGATAATGATGATATTTATAATAATATTAATTATAATTAGAATATTAGTAATAATATTAAAGATAATAGCAACAACGTTAATAGTAGTAATAATATAATAAATGATAATAATAAATGATAAGACATGAAAAGCAGATTAAAAGCAAAAATTAAAATATTCAAATAATAAAATAAAATATATATAGACAAACGTTTCCGGACAAACGTCAACTTTTCAGGCCAAATTTATAAATTAAAAAAATATGAAAAATGAAAACAAAAAGTACAAACGAAAACAAGCCTCAGCACGTGCAAATAAAAAATTCATTTTAATGCTTCTTTAATGGCGGTCACCTTTCCTAGCTAACCTTGCGAAAGTTTAGCTTGAGAGAGGAACGTTAATGTGACAGACGTTTGCCCTATATTATGTATGTTGGCAAGTAGATTATTTTATTATATACATACAGTATATATATATATATATATATGGTTTTTTTTTTTTTTTTTAAATTTAAATTTTTTATTTTGTATATATATATATTATATTATATATATTATATATATATATGTGTGTGTATTGTGTATATATATATATAACTTTAATTAAAAGTTTTAAAATTTTTTTTCAAAAGAACTTATTTTTCAATATACTGTTTTTTTTTAGTATTATATATATATATTATAATATAAGATAGTATATGATATGATAATATAGTAGTACGTACTCATATATATGATATTTATTAAATAGTATTATAGTATATACTATAAGAGAGATATTATATACTAGTATATATATATATAATGAATAGAGTACGTCGTTATATATAACTAAAGTAATATATAATTGTACGTAAGCGCATAACACGAGTAAACCAGTTCAATTTAGTATATGATAGACGTATAATAAAATAATAATAATGGAAATAGCATATTAGATTAAGTATTAATTATAATATATACGAACTAAACATATAAAACAGGTTATATAAGATTTAATTGCAAGGAAGAGCATTTATTCTAACCTAATCAATCTGATTTACCATAATAATATATCAAATAATAAATAATATAATAATAATAATAGTTTTTTTTTTTTTATTTTTATTTTTAATATTTATAATAATAATAGATATAATATAAATAATAATAATAATGATAATAGTCCAAAGAAAAAAGATGCTAATAATACAGATTTTCGGTTATGATATATGTTGGCTGATAACGCAATGATGATGATGAATTGAATGTGAGAATTTAAGAAAATAATTGTTTGACAATAATGACATAAACTTACATTGATGCGATGAAAAATCTGTAGCAGTAGTATATTAATACACATATTAGTTAGATTGAACCAGTGTTTTTATACGCATAATGCTAAAACGAGAAGTCAAGACGGTTAAGTTATTTGAAATTTATGTATTGTAATTATCGCTAGAAAGTTTATTTTAGTAGTCTCTCATGTGGTTATTCTGATCACGAACTCGTCTACTGCACTTTACAGATTTCAATATATATTATAGAAGTGATCAAAAACTCATTAGTAGAGTTGGAATTGCTCTCCTATAATATAATAGCAATCTAAGAATTAAAAAAACAAAAATGGAACGATTTAAAGTACTATTTATGCATATTAATAAATATATATATAAGGATATATATTAGAATATACACTAATTCTTATTGGTAATCTTCAACATTTACTTCCTGATGACTTATTGCCATATAGACAAACAAATAGATATCATCTACTTTCAATTAACCATATACCTAATAAGGGTCAGAACAAATTATAATTTGAATATCAATGTGTTATGAAGGCAGGCGCCACAACAGACGTTATATTCTTATATGTGTTGAAACTATACTTATGTATACTAGTATCACTAGTAAACGTGAATATGTAATAATGTACAAAGGTATAGGAACTGTATAAATAATTATAAATATATTAATTTAACACTAGATGTATGATTCGTGATGGAATAAGGAGTAAAGAGTATATAAGGTACTTTAAATATTAATATTTTTTCTTAATGTGGGTGTTCAGTTGGAGTGATTTTAGTCAAGCCAGTTAAGTGTATGACAGCCAAGTTTGGAGAGTTTGAAGTTTTTCTTTGTTAGAGATTGGCTGTGGCAGGGTACCAAACTGGTGACGATTAGTTTAGAGTGGACCTTCTAAACAAACTGTATGTTTAGGTAGGAGTGGCCATCTCATTACCAAATTTGTTTTTTTTTATTGTGTGTTCTCACAGGCAATCCTATTCTGTCAGACAGGATCTTTTTATATTTTCTATCATTATTCATAATTTTTTTTATCTTTTAATAGCATCTCAGTTGTTAATATTGAGGAGATGATTACGGTGTTGTGTGTATTAATTTCTTATTCTTATTATAATTATTATTTAATTATAGTTTATTTTATTAAACATACTCGCTAGAATAACCTTTTCGTTTTCTTTATTCATCTCGCTTCTTGTAGTTTCTTATAGTGAGAAGTATTTCTTTTTTCTAGTTGTTTTAGGAGATCCTTTACAATCGACCTCTGATTACGAGATCCTTTACTACATAAACCATTCTAGATATGGCTTATCACCCAAGAACCTTGTAATTATATATAGAGGGTAGAACTATTTATTACAGCACAAATGACCTTCATCATTAATTGAAGTATCATCTGTGCACAGATAGCGTCTGAGGAGGACTAACGTCATAGCGTCTGACGATATAGGATAGAGATAATTTTTCTGGTTAAAGAAGCCGATCGCATGTTCTATTTTCCCTCACTTTTACAAAGCTCACTCCGATGCATGTCTCCATGCAAACGTCCTAGACATGATCAATCAATACTACAGATTATAGCGATTGCACTGAGCTCCATCCTTAGAAAATAAACAACCATTGTTGTTCTCTGTCACTAGACGCGTACTCCATTTTGAAATCTGCGAGATGTTTAATCATATGGAATACTGAAGGTATACTAAGTACTATACTTGAATTCTCAAGGCAACCTACTATAGACGTTAGTTAATCTGTATATTATGGGAGAGGCGCCTTTAAATTGATAAATGAGATATATAACAGGGTAAGATAGTATTATACTAAGCATATGTATATATATATAGATAGTGAGATAAGAGATGTAAAGTTAAAAGAGAAGTGAATGAATAATATTAATAAAAAGTAGAAAAAAGTGTTGGAAGAATAAGAACAGTACCCCTTCGCAAGTAAATTCCAATCTCGTATAAATAGCAGTAATGAATTGGGAGATGGTTTCCAAGTAGTGCAGACTGGGGCGTGACTCTTATTGAGACACGACTCTGGAAATCACGGGAAATCCCACTCTCAGAGAGTCAGCGGTATAGGATTCTCCGATATAGTATGACATAGTTTGCTAAGGCAACGATAATTCAATCTGTAGAAAAATACTCTAGTCAAGATAAACCAATGTTATGATATGATCTTTACTACGCAGATCAAGTTCTACTTATCTTGAGAATATGTAGGTATGGGTAGTGTGATGGCTAGGGGGGGGGAGCTAATAAACTATAAAGTAGTTTTATTCTTTTGTCGATATTTTTTGGCCGAGATACAGTGTATTAAATTTTTCAGCTTGAATTAGTGTTTGCTTGCTTGTATGTCTATCTCGAATTTAAAAAATATTCGTGAAGGTCTGTGTATATATATATTATATATAATATTAATATATATATATAATAATCTTATATTATATATTATATATACTATATTAGTATATAATATTATATATAGAATATATAGATTAAATATATCTATATAATATAATATATATATTATATATATTAATATATTAATAATAATTATATATTAATATAATATTAAAATATTAATACTTCCCATTTTTATATTAAATATATATTGAAAAAATATAAATATATTAAATATATAAATAATAAAAAATAAAAATATACTTATAATATATATTATTATATTTAATATATACTAAAAATATAATATATAAATATAAATATATACTATTATTATATATATTAATATATCTAATAAGGTATATTGTCATATAAGAACCGACAAGCTTATCGACTATAGCTACTATGGCGTCATAACACGGCAAATGATTCACCGAAATGCCGAAATGACGTGAGGACCTAATATAGATGGTTGGAAGATGAAGGGAAAGGAGACAACGAGTAGAACGGTCAGTTATTATCTTACCTAATGCCATACTGGCGATCCAAGAGATATGATTGAGAAGAATTGAGATGTTTCCCAATCCTCCTGTTAAGGATAGAATACGAAACTATTTAAAGAAAGAACGGAGGTTAAAGAAATTAGAGAAGATAGTTAGAGGTATAGTGAGGGGTCCCACTGCAATTTGGCGATTGGATTGGAATAACAGAACGACTTGATACTGATTTTCCGCTAGTGGATAATGATGAGAAGGAGTAGAGTACATAAACATCTAAGATCGAGTAAAGAGTTTTGCTATCGAAGGCAGAGGTGCAGCTCGGAATGCTCTAGCGGAAATACTTTGAAGCTATATAGCGCAGTGGATATATACTTGTATAACATGCATAGGTGGCTTGACGACGCGCATTTAGTGTTAAGTCTATGTAGTGATGCGAGAATAGTGACATACTATTTAGAAGAAATATAATTCATTTAGGACTGTGATTGGGATGGAGTTTCAGGGGTGGTTGAGATGGAGAGAGGAACCAGGCTGCAGAACGGTCGTATTAAGTGGAGGAATTCTGATGAGTCATAGTCTTTATAGGTTGAAATCAGTTCAATTCTTTTTAGTACTGGAAGCGAAACGGCAGTTGTACGCTCAGAAGATCACAGTACAGGGAAGGAAGACAGGAGAAGCGAAGGTCTGAAGAGGTTCGATACGCATATTTTGCGCAAAGATGGAGTCTCTCTGTAGACACCAGGGAGTGACGGAGTGTATGTATATCCGAAGTACTCTGAGAGTTTTGTCAATCTTTAGCGTGCACGTTAATGAGTTTTTAGTGTTCATCGGTGACAATCATATCACACACTCACACACACACACAACACACCTTACTCGATTGTATAATTAAATATATGATAAGTATTAATATAATAATATACTAATAATATATACAAATATAATTATTATATATTTAATATATGATATATATATAATATTATATATACTTAAGTATATACATATATTATATATATATAATAGTATTAGTATAATATTGATATTAAAAATTAATAAAATATTATATCTACAGACTTAGCGATACTACTAGTTAAGTCTTTCACCTTGCACAGTAGTCAGGCCAGATATACGGGCCTGTAGGCGCTATGCAGACAGCATACATCGTCCTTCGCTTTCTCAAACACGCCATGTGAATAAATTCTCCCAGTTTAGCAACTACTTTCAGATACACTTTCACACATATAAAACAAAAAGTAATTTTGAGCATATTCGAATGGTCAGATCCAGTATTATTCATAAATCACCAACGAATCTTACTCACATCCCACAGATCATGCTTAAACAATATATATTTATTCAATACAAACTACATATCTGATCGTCCACCACTTTTCTACATCCTGCTCCCGTTTCTCTCTTTTTGTTTCTCTCAAAGAAGTTCCTCATTAAACAATGAAATAGCATACCCAATTTTAATATTATTTCTACATTACACTTCTCATACTCTTGTTACTATTGTTTAGTGGCGTTTATTCTAATTGTATTTTATTAATTCATGTATGTCTATTTCGGTCACATAATTGGTTTACCACTATATGATCTCAAAGGTTCTCGCTTGTAAACGCGTGGAATTTTGATTGTCTAATTTGTTATTACAAAATGGACGTAATATTGTTCTAAGAAAATGGGGATTAACATTTTCTCAATATTTATTCTTTTTCGATAAAGAAAAACAGTACGAGAAATTAACATAAATAACACAAAAAATCCGGCTATAAAACACGAAGAATTTAATGACAATGAAATGCATACTCTCCTCACCAAAATCGCAAATAACATTACCCACTAAACCCAATAATCTCTCTCTCACAAATTATATACTCACATTACCCTTTCCCTCACTCTCTGTAGTCATAACGATCATTGGCTTTGTCTTTCAACACTTCATTTCAGGGAGATAGCTGTAGTTCTTATTCTCTTTGTCAACGGTAGATAAAAAGAAAGAGAAAAGAACTCGTAACATCGGTTAAATAGGAAAAATGATATATGAAAATAAATGCTCGAGAAAATGGTAAACAAAGTGTCTATAGGAATAGAGATCAAAGCAAAGTAAAAGTATATTCATGTATAGAAAACTATTATAAATAAGACAGTTATTATTAAACACTCGATAAAAAGCGTAGGCACATGAAAGACTTTGTTAATTAATGATCTACCAGATACATACTTATATTCGCTCCGTGTCTTTAATACAATTATGAATACAGTATGCTCTATCATTATATACTATAGTATGTCATCTTATATAACTCACATATATACTTATTTCCATTTACTATAGCTTCCTCACTCATTCAACACACAGCATCCTTCACTTACTAATATATGCTACTAGATTAAATACTACTTACTACCCAGAATTATAATACACAACTGTTCTATATATATAAGCATAAACTACTACATTTTTTATTAATCTTTATATTATATTACAGCCGTCAATAGGTAAGATGAATCTATCTCCTTTACTCGTCATATCTCCTCTCACTCATATCGTAATTATACACTATCTAGCTATACGTACTATAACTAATATAATCTAGTATACTATTACTATAACTACCCTTCTATAATTACCTATATATATGTCTTTTCCGTAGTTCAATAATAATTTTACTAAGACTGACGACCTAGCTAGTATCACTCTCATGTTATTTCTAATAAAACTCTCCTATATTTAAAACGCCTCTCAATGTTTTACTCTGTTACGTTCACACTATATACTCCATAAGAGCTAAATATCATCACTGATATCCATCACGCATTATACATTACGACTATGTTTTCAATTACGATAGTTCGGTAGCAAGATCTCTAGAAGAGAGGACTGTGTCCATCGATATCGTTAATTCAACCACTGAGGTAAATATCGCCAGTGATATTTATATATCCAATACACTCAAAGTATTGTCTTGTAAAGTATAAAAGCAAAAATAGATTTAAGGCAATTAATGCCAGAGGATAGCACATGATATACTTTCTTCACGAATAGATACCTATACAAATATCACCTTGTTAGGCATCTAAACATGTTAGTTCTATCCTTCTTTAAATCCTCAAAATTTTACTGTTTCATTGTGTATAGAGAGCATTCAACGGTTACTTATGTTAGGGTTAGCGGGTGTGGGGCAGGCCGTAACAGGGGATAGGGACATTTATAGCTTCATGTGCTCAGCAATGACTTGGTAATACTCATACATTAGTATTCCCACTCCCATAAGTTTTAAGCATATAACTGTTTTCTTGTTCCTTGAATCTACTATTGACAGTCATAATTTTCTTCTGCGTATAGAGATTATGGAGAAAAGGGAACTCATTTATAGTAGTAGTATGTCCATTGTAGAAGAAGTGCTTATCACTATATACTACGATTCTTGTTTTCGTTTGAAAAATAATACAACGAAGTTTACTGTTTTAAAGATCTCTTAAACTAAAAAGAAAAAAATAATAATTACAGAGTTTGAACGCATTTTTTTGTAATTATGTTATGTTGTATGTTTTTCATTTTTCTTTTTTTTTATCTTTTGTTATTCTACTTTGACAGCTGCTACGTCGATTATGCTAATGGATTAAGTAAGTCTAAATCATGTTCTCAAGCAAGACGAAATCTTAGCGCTCGGAAGCGAATCTTCTTTCTATCACAGATATTATTGAGTTTTTAAACAATAACTTCTTATGTATTTTGTCGTAATAGAAAATTGTTCATCTATCTAGGCATATACTGTAGCGTAAGAAGTGAGAATTATCGTGCATACCATGCTAGCAACATAGATAAACTACAAAAAATTGCGCCGCTACTAGAATTCGGAGTAATATCCCCGAAACGACATCAACATCCAAAAGAAGTTACATACGTTAAGAATGGATAAATGCAACTCGTACTGTACTATGTCGAGTTTGCCATTATGTAAAGATTTGGACGACAATTTCTAGCGAGTTAAATTTTATAGAAGATACACTCGATACATGAGAAGCCTTCATCGGGGGAAGACGACTGGTTACCATACATACGTCACTTCGACACGCTGATTCACTTTAAGTTAGAGATAACATAACTCAATAGCTCATTAATTCGTTTCACTACATATTTTATCAATCCACTCTACACCGGTATTATCGAGAGAGTAATTCTTAGTATATCATATACAAAGATTTTGAATCATCAATAATTATTATATAGTTGGTGATATTTATTACATAACTCGCAAGTTCTACAAAAAAATTGGATGATACGTAAGATAATAAAATATTGAATATAAGTATTTATCAATGAATAATAATAATAAGCTAATGATAATAAGATAAAAGTATATACTTAATTAATGAATTACTGCTATGATAATCATTGGTTAGTAATAATAGCAAAAATAAAATTATAATATTATAATAATAAAAATATATAGAAGGTAATATCAAAGTAATAAACATGTATATTACTAATTTATAATAATAATCAATAATAATAATAATAATAATAATAATGAATAATAATATAATAATAATATAAAAATAATATACATAATATTAATAGAATAATAACAATAAAACTTATAAAATAATAATAAAATAAAAAAAAAAAAAAAAAAAAAAAAAAAAAAAAAAAAAAAAAAAAAAAAAAAAAAAAAAAAAAAAAAAAAAAAAAAAAAAAAAAAAAAAAAAAAATATATAATAATATATAATAAAGCAATGGAATAAGTAGAATAAATTAACTAATTGATATATCTATACATATATAAACTTATACGTTATAGTCACACGGCGCATTTTCCATTATTTATTATCAATCTTAGACAGTATATTAGCTTTCTATACACATAATCTTCCTTCCGTTAATAGGTAATACCTCCTCTAATATTGTATATTATCTACCTCTCTTCACTCACATCATCCCTATCATATTTAGTACTCTCTCCTCACCTAAATCTCCTCTACATTTATAGTAACTAACATTACCTTATACATAATAATATTATTCACGTCCAATTATCCTCTATCGTTTATACCTATATAATCTTTACTTGGTGATATACCGTTAAGTTTAACTTTATATAACTTATATATATATATAATAATACTAATAAAAATTGTATTATTAATAATTATACAAGAAAAAGTCAAACTAAAAATGAATTTGACTCGACCATTTAAGGAAACTTATAAATTGTGGAAAATAATATATATTACCTTCAAAACCCAAAACCATAAGTTTTGTCTCTCACAAATTGTTACTCCATCACATACCACATTACGCATAGGGATTAATTGCGCACATGAAGCATTAGAATACACTACATCCAATTAATTATACATTATACCTCTTATCCAACATTGCTCCTCCACATCTTCCTCCAGTTCTTCTGCCAGTCTTATATTCATCAGTCTTTTTACTTCCCTTTTTACTATCTCTGCTCTATTTCTTGCAGTCACATAATCTGCTCTAGTCTGTGCTGTTCTTCTTCTCAACCATCTTCTCATTTTCTTATTCTTTTCGCACACCGCCATCTTTACTTCCTCATTCCACCATATAGTATGCTTTTTCCTTGTTCCTCCATACCATTTTACTCCCAGGGTCTCTTCTGCTGTTTTACCTATAATTTCCTGCAAATTTACATTTGTATCCTCTATTCTTGCCAATCTTTCCTTTAACTTCTCCACATATTCCTCCCTCTTTTCTTGCTCTTTTAAGGCTTCCACCTTAATTACTTTTCGCTTTTCTGTTATTTGCCATCTTGTTTCTTGTGTTTTTATTTTTGCCACTACCAATCTATGATCAGAGTCAAAACTGACTCCCGGAATTACCTTTACATTTTCCACTATCCTATAGTCGGATACAATAAAATAGTCTATTATAGACTTTTGATCAAATCTTCCGGATATTTGATTCCACCTATATCTAGTAAACTTATGTGATTCCCTGTGTTTAAAGAAACCATTCATAATTTTTAAATTCTTTCTCATGCAAATCGATGAGTCGCTCCCCTTCTGGATTTCTTTCATCTTCACCATGTGGGCCCAACATTCCTTCCACTACATTTTCTCTCTTTCCAACCCTGGCATTAAAATCACCCATTAATAGATGTATCATATTTTCTTCGTCACCACTTTCCACCTCCCCCTCCACCAAGTCCATGAAAGCCTCCTTTTCCTCCTCTGTGTGCCCCTGTTGTGGGGCATATATCTGATATAGGCGATATTTTTTCCTCTTGATCTTAAGAGTGCTTATAATCATTCTCTCATTTATTCCTCTTACTTCTTGGATAAAAGGTGTAATCTTTGGGCCAAAAATAAACCCCACACCATGCTTCTTTATTCCAACATCAATTCCTCTATACGCTAACACGTAACCTCCTCCTATGTTTCTACCACACTCCGTCCCTTCCACTCTCATCTCCGACATGCCCACAACATCTATCCTTCTTTCTTTCATCATCTCCACTATCTCCTCTTCTTTCCTCTATATGTACCCACATTTATAGTGGCAGTTTTAATTTTATCAAAAGTGTGGTCCTTATTCGTATTCCTTTTTCGTTTCCAAAGTCTTAAACCATGAGATCTGCGTGTTTCCGAGGCTGCTTCTAGGGTATTGAAAGCAAGTTTATTCAAGCAGTGGCTTGCTAAGCCTATCCTGCCCTAGCCATATCTCCGTTTGCCGAAAACAGGACTTTAGTCCTGCTTCGTTGCCCAGGGTGCACGTCGTGGACGTGGAGTTGGACTTATACACCCCATATATATATATATATATATATATATATATATATATATATATATATATTTCACCTATCCCACTCTCGTGGGGTGGTGCCCGCCACAATTCCTTCAAACGCACTCATCCCTATATACTCTCGTCTCCCTCACCCCACCTCTCTCTCTCTCTCTCTCTCTTCTCTCTCTTATCTCTCTCTCTCTATATATATATATATATATATATATATATATATATATATATATATATATATAATATATATATATATATATATATATATTATATATATATATATATATATATATATTATTTCCTCGACTAGTGTACAGGCGTTAACGACCTAAGCTATCTTGAATTTTACTATCTGGTTTACGCACTGTTGTAGCAAGAAATTTCTTTCGGGATTGGTGGTGTCTCTGTCTCTCTCTATATATATATATATATATATATATATATATATATATATATATATATATATATATATATATATATATATATATATATATATATATATATATATATATATATATAGTATATATATATATATATATTTAAAGCAGCACAATAAAAAAAAAACAAACTAGGAAACATTATTTTTACCTTAGAGACTGTAGAATGGGGTAGAGATTGTTTAAATAAACCCACCCACCCACTTCAACCCTTTCTGCGAATCTGGTTATATTTATTTTAACATGAAGAAAATTTATTACCTTTTGTACTTAGCCTACATTTTTCCCTGTATCATGGATATTTTATTACCCTAGTCTTTTTGTAAAGGAAATTAATGATAAAGAGTTAGTTACCTTCCAGTGTTTAACTTGTAAACGTGGTTCCTTTCGCTTTCGCTGCGTTATAAGAAAGGAAGTAAAATTTGTGAATATTTTTGTAGTTTGTGTTACAAAATTTGTTTTAATAAGTGTGTGTGTACTCCATAATATATATATATATATATATATATATATATATATATATATATATATATATATATATATATATATATATATATATATATATATATATATATATATATATATATATATAATATAAAATAAAAAAATAAAAAAAAAAAAAAAAAAAAAAAAAAAAAAAAGTATATATATATATATATATATATATATATATATATATATAATATAAATATATATATATATATATATATATATATATATATATATATATATATATATATATATATATAAAAAACGAAAATGAGTCAGATTTACTAATAGAAAGCAAAGTTGTAAATTTTTAAACAAAAAGTAGGGTATATATATATATTATATATATATATATATATATATATAATATATATATATATATATATATATATATATATATAATATATATATATATATATATATAATATGAATTTTTTGAATAGATTAAATTGATTCATTCGATTATGCACGAAAGAATTCTAATTATTTTAATTAAAATTTTGTAAATAAAATGTAGAATTTCTCTGTTTTAAAATGCGTTTATGTGCGTTGCTCCCTTCCCTTCCCCTCCTCTCCTCTCCTCTCCTCTCCTTTCCTCTCCTCTCCTTTCCTTTCCTCCTCTCCTTCTCCTCCTTTCCTCCTCCTCCTCTCCTCTCCTCCTTTCCTCTCCACTTCATACATTTAGAGTTAATTAATGCTGATAAAAAAATTGTCGGCTCAACGACCAAGTAAAATCGTTTTAAATTTGCCGTGGATGATGACTAAAGGAGGAGCTACCTTTTAATAATTATATACACATATACCATCTTTACACTATATATATATATATATATATATATATATATATATATATATATATATATATATATATATATATATATATATATATATATATATATTATATATATATATATATATATATATATAGAGAGAGAGAGAGAGAGAGAGAGAGAGAGAGCGGAAAAAAATAATTATTACTACTTTTTATTCACCCCTCTCCCCTCTCCACGTTCATTCTCTCTCTATATATATATATATATATATATATATATATATATATATATATATATATTATATATATATATATATATATATATATATATATATATATATATATATATATGTTTGTGTGATTGAAAATAATAATGATAATAACAATGGTGTATAGTTGGTTGGCTTTATCGGCAGTTTACATTGTAGTGTTGAAGCGAACGGATGTTTCTCTTTTAATTTGTATATAGCTATTGTCGGGTTTCTTTTTACACCATTTTTATTTTTAAAAGAAAAAAAAAATGAATAACATTTTGAAGAATGTTATTTTAAATTTGTTCTTCACCTATTTTTATTTAATGCAATCGACGTTGTTCCACTTTGTTTACGTTGCAAAAAAAAATTTACAGTACAACTTACATTCAGAAGCAATTTTTTTTTTATTACCAGATTTTAGGAGATTCGTATTGACTTAAGACTATAATAATAATAATAATAATAATAATAATAATAATTAATAATGATTAATAATTAATAAATAATTAAAACTAATTCTACCCTCGCTTGATATATAGGACATTGGATTATATAATTCTGCTTGCATGTGTTTTTGAAGATATCGTATGAAAATTACTGAAGAATTTCTAATTATTGAATGAAGATTGAGAGAGAGAGAGAGAGAGAGAGGGGGGGGTGAGAAAGTTAGTTCACCTGTGCTTTTCTTCGCATGACTTAAGCATTGATTTTTCAAAACATATATATGAATCAACCTTCTCAATCGATATATATATATATATATATATATATATATATATATATATATATATATATATATATATATATATATATATATATATATATATATATATATATATATATATATATATATATATATATATATATAAAAGGTGTTTCATAATTTGTTTGGCCAAGTTTGGTATCGTGGTTGTACAGACCCCAGCTAAGAAGAAAGTCTATGAAGAAGGGTTCAAAAGTTACAGCTACTCTAATATCAAACAAACTCAATTAGGATGCCACGTGGTACAAATTTATAATCTCATTTGACCTATAGCAGGTAGCCATAGAGGGATCGTATGCATTACATTATTTGTATTACATTGACTTTTTTTTCATAGTTAGGGTCGGTACAACGAAGGGTACAAGCTTGGCCAAGCATTATTAAATATATATATATATATATATATATATATATATATATATATATATATATATATATATATATATATATATATATATATATATATATATATATATATATATATATATATATATATATATATTTAAGGATGGAGTCAGGTATCGGTATATAAAATTTCTGTAAGTATCGGTATCGGTAAAAAACGACTGATACCAAAATCTTGCATGAAAGAAATTTGATAATTTCTGAAGATAGCTCCTTGAACGAAGCTTGTAACATTTTTTATTATTATTATTATCATGAGTAGGAATAAAAGTTGCGTTTCCGCAAGTAGATTTAAAGGAAGAACTGTGACGGTCCACAACAGCTGCTATAGAACGACCGAAAAGGAAATTAGAGAGGATATATTCCGAAAGAGAGAAGTTTAAAAATCAAAGCTTTGTGCAACTCACTATCAAAGGTTTTCGAAATGTCTAGCGCGACAGCAGAAGATTAACCGAAATGCCTAAGAGCCGGACGACCAAGAGTCAGCGAGAAGTGAAAGATGATCACCAGTAGAACGTTTTTTACGAAAGATATACTGTCGATCAGAGATAAGAGAAAAGATTTGAGATGTTTCCAAATCTTAACAAGTAACTGTAGAAAGAACAGAGGTTGAAGAAGCAGGATGGTTGTTGGAAAATTGAGAAGGGTCCCCCTTCTTCGGCACAGGCTAAATGAAAGCACATTCCGGCAACCGGGGAAGGTTGAAGTAGAAAGACAGACGAAATATTTTGCCAAGGCACGGTGCAAGCTAAAAAGCACAATTTTTGAGAACCATAGGAGGAATACCATCAAGACCGTACGCCTTTTTAGTTTTAAGCTCGGAGAAAGCAAAAATAACATCTTTAGAAGAAATTACACTTTTATGCATAAATAAGTTGTGGGGGTTGAAGGAGGAGGTTTAGCTCTGAAATCATCTAAAGTTTAATTAGCAACAAAAGTCTGAGCGAAGAGTTCAGCTTTAGAAGTAGGTTAAATGGCAATTGTGCCGAATGAAGATACTAGAGAACGGAAAGAGGAAGAAGCAGAATTAAAATTATTTTTTTGCAAAGTGTTAGAAAGATCGTGATGAATAGGAGCCATAAAAATTATTGCATTTTGTACTGAGATATAAGTTTTTTGGTGTTACGAAGAACAGGTTTTGCACGATTCTAGTTTGAAATATAAATTGCGAGAGTTTCTGAAGGTTGAAGACGACGGTAATTCCTGAAGACAGCATCCCTGCGGCAAATAGCATGAAAACGGAGTTAAACCCAGATTTGTAAGGTTTAGTAGAAGGGAAATATATAGAGTGTTAAGTCTCCATGCCACAGAGAATCACCTCGGTAATGTGCTCTGCACACTCCGAGGGACCCCTCTCAAGGAAGCGATAATCATTTCCACGGAAAATCAAAAAAGTACTAGCGCAAGTCCGACCAGCTTTCGCATCGAAATATCACAAACGATTCTTCCTCTTTTCTTGCGAAAGATTTAAAGAGATATAAGTGGATACAGAGATAAGAAAGTGATCAGAAGAACCCAGAGGAGCATTGAGTTTTACATTATAAGGAGAAAGCTTAGAAGTTTTAAAAAAGGTCTTGAATGTTGGGTTCATCTCCAAGACGATCATTTATACGAGCAAATTGCTGCACGAACTGCTCAAGGTCGTTTTTAATGGAGAATTTGAAGGCACGTTCACGGACTGTATCGTGAACATTGGAAGAAAGTCATTGGTGGAGGTGAATATTAAAATCACCTAATATGAGTTCTGAGAAATGAGAAGAGAGAATGTACTCTATTTTTGGAATTTAGGTATTCAAAGAATTTAGGATAGTAGAATTATGAGATAAATAAACAGAATAAATGATTTTAGTCGCAGAATGGCAAGAGAGCCTAAGCCACAAGGTGGAAAATTAAGATGGCTTCAAATTGAGACACGAAAACAAGCAAAATCGTTTCACACGTATGCACAACAATTTCCTTTGACTGAAAATTGAGGATAGAGACAGTAAGAAGAAGTAGAAAATGGTTAGATATGAGAAGCTCTAGCATCTGAGTTTTGGTCAAGAATAAGAGGTGAGGTCTAGTAGAAAAGAGGTGGTGTTCATTCAGCAAAGTGAAAATTGAATTGAAGACCACAAATGTTGTAGAAATTAATCAGGAAAATAGACCATGCACTAGGCAAGTCTTGGTGGCACCAACCCTAAATCACCTATAAATAGTTTTGTTTAGCAATGTGACTCCAAAATAACTAGGTATTACAGCAGAAAACCTAAATTTTATGATCATTAAATATTTTCAATCTTGTTTCAACCTTCATGAGTTCAGTAAAAAAAAAAATTGGTTTCGGTATAGGCAAAATTTAGAGGTATCGTATCGATACTCTGTATCTGGTGGTTTAAAATTATTGGTACCGGTTGAAATTTTGGTATCGCTCCATCCCTAATTAATTATATATATATATATATATATATATATATATATATATATATATATATATATATATATATATATATATATATATATATATATAATATATATATATATATATATATATATGATTACCTTGGCCGGGCCGGGGCCGGGGGTATGGCCGGTTTCCTAAAATTTGTAAAGAGTCAAAAGCACTGAAATTTTAGGTTAAGAAAATTATATAAGGTTTATTTAATTGTAAGGAAGGAGTAGAATAGGCAACATTCACTTAAATTAATGATTATAAGCATTTTCTCTAAAAAAAAATCAGAAAATTACGGTTTTGTATATTTAAAGTTTAAAAAAAGTACAAAAATTAAAAAAAAAATTATTCTAATTCATAATAGTGATTTAACACGTTTCCTATAAAATGTAAGATATAAAATTATCATTTAACCTGTATTTAAACATATCATGTTATTTTATTGCTATGTATCAAACTTGTATCATTTAGCTGCATTATTTAAAAATTATTATTTTGTTTATACTTTCAGTCAATATGGCTAAAAGATCAGCTTCTGCAGTATTTGAATACTTTACAATGTTTCAGGATAGGCTCGAAATAGCTAAATGTAACATCTGCAGTCAGAAAATTAGAAGAGAACCTCCGGGTGCTACAAGTAAAAAAATTTCAACCAAATCTTTTTGGAGTATCTAAAATCAAAACACAAAGATGAACATTCACTAGCAGAAAAGGAGCGGTCAAAAGAATCAGAAAAGAAAAAATCTTAATTTTCTTATATTTTGTTTAAAATTTTTTTTTATTATTTGACTGATTGAGCTGAAATTTTCAAAGTATGTGAATTTTTTCCGAAGTTGAGTTGATTTCGAGCATTTTTTTGAGTCTAAAGGTTTGAAACTTATTTTGGACCAAAGTTGAAAAAAATGAATAACTGGATCAAACCACTGGTCCAGAGCTGAAAATTTAACTGAAAATTTAGCCCAAATTTCTTGCATTGGTGGGAATAGATTTTTGATATCACGTCTAGAAAAAATTTATAAGCACTTGAAAAAAAATTTGCAAAAATCGTACCCTTCTGGAGGAAAAAATTATTTTAAAAAAAATGCTACCTACTATTTTTTTTATTTGTGAATATTGTTTAGAAGAGGAACAGGGCAACAATTTTTATTTAGTGCATTTTTAAATGCCTTTGTTTGAGCGAGATATAGCCTCAAACTTTGGGAATTTTTGAAATTTGGCCAAAAATGGAACTTTTTGAAGGCTATATCTCAAAACCAACGAATGTCATCGAATAAAGTACATAGAGGAATTTGTAGCCCCACCCCTCCTCTATACACATCAAAAAATAGGAAATGTTATAGTTGCATTTTTTTAAAAAAGATTTTGTCTGAAAAGGTGGATTTTTTTAGTTCAAAAAATTTTTTTTCTATAGTTGGTCAGTTTTTGGCTTATAACATTTTTTCTATAACTCTGGGAACAAAAGTCTATTAGAGGCTTTGTAGCCCATATAATTTTGAATAAATAGTCCAACTTTCAGCTCATTCTAAAAAGTGGTTTGCACCGCCATTCTATTGAAAAAGGGTAAAATTTACAAAAAAAAAAAAAAAAAAAACTTTTAACCGTAATAGACGAAAAAAATAACTTTTCTTACCGGTAAAAAATCTATATACACTGAAAGTTTCAGCAGAATCGGCTGAAAATTTTTTTAAAAAAATTTAATTTTTGTATAATTTGCCATTTTAACCCCGGCCGGCAACCCCGGTTTTCCCTGATTTTTAGCCGGGGCCGGGGCCGGGGTATAAAAATGGCGGGATTTGGCCGGGGCCGGGGCGGGGCCCGGTCGTTATATATATTATATAATATATATATATATATATATATATATATATTATATATAATTATATATATATATATATATATATATATATATATTATATATATATATAGTGTGTGTGTGTGTGTGTATTTGGCATTGGTACATAAATGAGGGTGGTATGGGTTGTTCAATTTATGCTAAAGTGAAATGAGAACTTGAAAAAAAAAAACTTTATAAAATAAAATTAATAAATATTATAGGGATTCAAAGTTATTTATTTACAGGTATTTTTATTTGTTATCGTAGATAAATGATTTATTTTTTTTCTAATTTATTTCTCTACTTTTCTCTATCTCTTCCCCCCTCCCCCTTCTCTGTTATTATCTCTTATCTTTTATCTTGACGTCTTTTTTGTTTTCCTCCCTCTCTTTGATAATAATAATATAGATCGTTAAATTACAATGTAATTTAAATAAAAGAGATGCTAAGTTATCATAATTGTTTTGGTATGGATGTGATTGTGGTTACTCTACTTGTAGGTACTTTTAAAACACTTTATATCCTTCTACTAAAGTTACACAACCACACCAAGTTGGTTTAATTAAATATAATGAAATCTAAAAGGATATTTTGATTTACTTTTTGAGAAATAAAATTATATATAAGTTTGCAAGGAATGAAATAAACCTCAGTTCGAATGCAGTTTAATAATTTATCGTAAAATTAATACCTTAATTAACTATTCTAACCTTAAAACATGTGAAATTCACAAAGTTTATATAAATTAAGATTACTTTGAATATGTTGTTGAAATATTCAGGATCATTTCTCTTCACTATACATACGTGTTTATAATTTTAAATAGTTCGTTTTTTTTTTTTTTTTTTTTTTTTTTTTTTTTAATAGGATCAGATTTTATATCATCAGGATTTTGTAAATTTAATAAATTTTGTTCCTTTTAATCTTATCTTTTATCATGTAATATATTTATCGTATTTCGAGTCCGTTTTTTTTAATGGTCTATTTTATGATAAACTTTTTTAATGTATTATTGCTGAAGATAACTTTTATCATTGGACTAGAATAATAAGGATTTTCTTCAACACTTTCACACGGAAATAATAATAATTATTCTTATTATATTATTTATTATTATTATTATTTGTGTCAGGTTGTAAAATATCGTTAAAAAATTGCACATAGGCTTCAGAAGTATAAAAATAAATGTAGGCTAATAGTTACGTAGTGTGGGTGATTTTTTTTTTATTTAAACTACTTTTTAGTACTTTGGGCATTGCAATTGGTAAAAGAAACCTTTCCTTTCGAAAGGCAGTGACCCCCACCCACCCCCTCTTCCCCCTTCCTTTCCCTTCCCTCTTTTTTTTATACCTTTATCTTATCTAAGTATGCAAATCGATGCCTTGTTATTTCTGTTATTTTTTTATCTATTTTTTAGTGACTGAAAAATGAACGTTATTTTAAGTGTAGAATTTTTTTTTCTTCTTTTTATAGAAATATCAAACAACTAATTAATTGGAAACATTTTTCTCAATAGTTTTTTCTTTTTTTCCTTTTAAATGATAAAGTGAAGGATTTTATCCTGTAACACTATGACGTCATTATTAGGCACACACACACACATTCACAAGATAAGAAAGACCGTGTATTGCAAATAGCGGAATGAAAAGAATTTTTTAAGTTTCGGAGTTGGGGCAAAGTTTTTTTTGTGTGTTCTTTTATTATTTATTATTATTATTACGTAGGATCGATCTGAAGGGGATGGTTCTTTCTTCCTTTTTTATTTGAAGTAATAAGAGGTCACGCGAACAATTGTTCCTTCTCAGACGTCTTCAATTTTTTCATCATGAAACCTTCCCTCTTTTTATCATACACACACATATATATATATATATATATATATATATATATATATATATATTATATATATATATATATATATATATATATATATATATATATATATATATATATATATATATATATATATATATATATATATATATATATATATATATATATATATATATATATATATATATATATATATATATATATATATATATATATATATATATATATATATTATGAAATGAGGTATTTCCGTTCACTAGTAAATCTGACTCACTTTCTCCGAAATAAATAATTCATAATAATTTAATAAACAAAAATAATAATTATATATTTGAATATGATGAAGAATCGAAAATCGATAAATGAAAACAAATTTGTCTTTTATATTAACTTTATATTTAATAATAATAATAAAAATAATAATAATTGTTCGTTTTTCTATTCGGAAAAAGAGATCATCTTCTGACTATTAAAAGAAATTATTTAAATGACATGTTGAAATTTATTCCCTTTAAAAGGTTTGTTTTATATTATATATATATATATATATATTATATATATATATATATATATATATATATATATTATATATATATATATATATATATATATATATATATATATATATATATATATATATATATATATATATATATATATTGTTTTATTTATTTATTTATTTTATCATTATTATTAAAAAAAGTTATGACCTGATACTTTTATTTTCAGTTCTCGTAAGTCGGGAGGTAGTGGAAGTTCGAGTGGAGGCACAGGATCTTCGAAACCTCTTACTTCCTCTAAAGGTTCTTCGGGTTACCAGGACCGAGGGGGAGGGTATCGAACGAGCGTCGACGCCGGAGATCCGCAGGAGAGTATGATCTCGATGGTCGAATTCAATCCAGCCAATAAAGAAATGGCCGTCGATGTTCCAGACACCTTTGTAGGGAGAACCAAAACTCCACCCAGGTAAACCATTTTCATTTATAACAAACTTCAGAATTAAATTCATTATAATTTCAAGTTATTATTCATTATTTTATTATTTCAATAAAAAATATTAATTTTGGTTGATTAAAATTTAGTTTTAATTTCCACTAAATGTTAATTTTTTTTATATCGTTAAATTTATTTATTTTTTTTTTATTTGTTTACAATTGTTATTTTGTTGATTATATCCGTTTGTTTGTTAATAAATTATTTTTTTCTATTTTACATTTTACAGACTTAAAAATTAACTTTAATTCATAAATTGTTTTCAATGATTTCTGATCACATGTTATTATTAATTGCTTTTATTATAATACCAAGGTTTCTTTTATTTTTAGGTATCCTCCTCCAAAGCCTCAGGGAAGCAGTGGCTATATTTCATCGTCGGTACCTTACAATAACAATAATAACAACAGTAGCAGTAGTAAAGGAAGCAGTAAACGAGGTACAAGTCTTTCCTCGGGGACTGTAACTCCTGTGAATGGTACATTATCAAAGCCCGTTTCCCCTCCAGTTGTTCCAGAATTGCATCAAAGGCAGGATGTCCTCGTACATAGTCCTAACACTCAGGAAGAAGTGATTAAATTGAAAAAATACGAAGTAAGTTACATTAGTTTTATCGAAAAGTTAAACTTGTAAGGTTGAGTTAAGGTCTTCATACATTTATGTAACAAAAGTTTTCTGCATTGTAGTTCAAACGGCCATTTTTTTTTATTGTTAGGTAGAATAATTTCTTTCAAGTTTGAACCTGTGAAAATATTTATAAAATTATTTTACTGATTTTCCAAACTCAGGAAGAGTACAAGCAACGAAAAGAAAGAGAAGAGGAAGTTGCCGAGTTGCAAAGAAATTCTATTCGAGGTTCCCAGAAATTGCAAGCTCTCGCTTCTTATCCTCAAGGTACTCCCCAACCCACTCATTCTGGCGTAGGTTAATCAAGCTTTCGACCAAGAACACCATGAAGATGATGATAGAAATTCCTCTTCTCCTAGTATTAATGAATTAATTCAGTCTTTGCAACGTATTCAGAATGTATTAAAATCCAATGGACATAGAATTAGTGAAGACATGACGTTAGTTGCTCAGCTTCTGGTCAATCCAGAGTTTCAAAAAGTTTTAGCAGTTCATAATAAAGTGCAGGAGACTTGGTGTCTTAATAGACCGCCCACTCCTGTTACTTTTAAAGCACAGGAACTGGTAGCCGAGGTAATTTTTTTTTCAACATTTGTTATACTGTATGTATATTTTATTTTTTATTTTTTTTACTAAAATTTTGATTTCTGTATTTGCAGTGTCTTGAAGCTCTTAACGAGAGCTCTTCTTCAGAAGCACTTGAATTAGTGCAGTTATTAAGTAAATACCCTATGGAGGGTCTTTTTTATGCTCACGACCGAATAGCAGACTCTGAACCTCCATTGGAAAACGTTGGAACGGAGCATAGCGTCGATGCCACTCCAGAAGAATCTGTGGAGAGGCAGTCTAATTACCTCGAAGATAATGTAAAAATAGTTAGGATAGACAAGACGAACGAACCTTTGGGGGCCACAATTCGTAACGAAGGAAGTTGTGTTATTATTGGACGAATCGTGCGTGGCGGCGCTGCAGAAAAATCGGGTCGTTTGCACGAAGGGGACGAAATATTAGAAGTAAATGGAATCGAAATGAGAGGGAAATCTGTCAACGACGTCTGCGATATGTTGGCAGGTTCGTTTCAACATTTATTATTTAATATAAAAATTTTTTTTTTTTTTAAAAAAACTAATTTTTAAAAAAAAATTTTTTTTTTTTTTTTTTTTTTTTTTTTTTTTTTTTTTTTTTTTTTTTTTTTTTTTTTTTTTTATATTTATATATATATATATATATATATATATATATATATATATATATATATTATATATATATATATATATATATATATATATATATATATATATATATATATATATATATATATATATATATATATATATATATAAAAGGAATCTCAGGATTCATTTTAAATCCTTTATTAGGTGTTTTGAGTATCCACCAGGATGACACCACCTCAATGGTCCATTCTGAAGCTAGATTTTGTGGTTATAGGTATCAACCAGTGACTCACTGATTCCTTGAGTTGCATTGGTGAAGCTTATCTTTTGTGTTGATTCTGTTATTACCTATTACCATATCCTTGTGCCTTCTAAAATGTATTCCTATCATTTATATGAAATGTTTTTTTTTTCTTGTACATATTTCTAAATTAATATAATGTTCATAAGTCATATTTATCAACAATTCTTTTGTTTATACACTTTTATCATTGCTCGAAGTAAATATTTCTGCTTATTTACAGAAATCTCTGGTATTATCATCACCACTCCTTTATTTAGTATAAAATTCGTACGGGGGTGTTAGGAATACCCCCTAATTATTTTCTTTTTTGTGTACTTTGTTCAATATTTAATAAAATTAATCTCAATTTTTTCGGAATCACCAAATCTAGTTGTGCGGATTAAATGTCCATCATGATCACGAACATCTTAAATTCTATTGAAAAGTGAGGATTATCTGTCCAAATATTCATACAAGATGAATGAGTCTTTAGTATTTTTGAATTTTTCATGCTCAGAATTGGTGATATTCAGGTTACAAAGTACTCAAGACCTAATTCTGGACTGTGTACTTTACTACTCAAGACCATAGCTCCGGAACGAAGTAACACACTTTGCTTTAAAACGCTCTTGCAATTCAACTCTGAAGATTTCCGATTCTTCGTTCACTTTCTCAAATCTGAAATTTTAACCTTTTATTACATTTTCTTTCCATAGCTACTGATATCTTCCATTAATTTTTCACTTTTCTCAATGTTAGATGCAAAAAATAATTCTTGCGTTCATTAACATCCAAAAAATGAAAGTTTGAATTCTGTTATTAATATATTTATGTAATTTTAATTTTACATTAAGAAGTAACATGTATGTAGAATTTCTTTCCCCTTCAACAATTTAATTTTTTATTACAGGAATGACTGGGACCTTGACTTTCATTATTATTCCTTGTCCAACCCTTCCAACTGTAACGCAACCGCCCCCCGTCCATACGATTCATGTCAAAGCTTATTTCGATTACGATCCTGAAGAAGATCTTTATATTCCGTGTCGGTAAGTCATTTTAAATTTTCTTTTCATAGATTTTATAGCTGCAAAATCTTTTATTTTATAAGATTTAAAAATCCTATTTTATTTCTTTACAATATTTTGTATGGATTTATTATTATTTTTTTATTATTAGGGAACTAGGTATGAGTTTTCAAAAGGGAGATATTTTACACGTAATGAATCAGCAAGATCCAAATTGGTGGCAAGCGTATAGAGATGGTGAAGAAGATCAGTCATTGGCAGGACTCATTCCATCAAAATCATTCCAGCAGCAGTAAGTTTATTATTATTATTATTATTATTAAATAACGATGCAAAAGGATTCATTACCAAATAATAGCGATTAATTATCGCTTCTTATGGTTGTGTGTTGATAACTTAGATCGGATCTATAAAGTTTATACATAAAAACTTACCCATTTTAGAACGAAACTGATTGGATTTGGATAAACTAAAAAGCATTTAAAGTTGTTGTGCCTAACGATAGAAATTGAATTTAAGATTAAAACTAAAACTATGTAATAGTACTTTATAATTCGATTATTTCCTTTTTTTTATTATTTGTTACATTTTTATAAACTTTTGCAGGCGAGAAGCGATGCGTCAAACTGTTGTTGGCGATAGTAATAATAAGGAAAAGAGTAAAAAAGGAAAATTACTATGCGCGAAAAAGAATCAAAAGAAGAAGAAAAAGAAAATGCTTTATCCTAATTATAATGATGGTAAGTTTTAAATTATTTCATTTTATTCTAAATAAGATTTTAAAAAGACTTTGTCTCCTGAGGACACCTTTCCAATTTAACAGCTTTTTCTACTATTAACATCATTTTCTTGTTATATTTTCCTAGTTAGATATCAATCTCACTTACCACTGTCAGGGAATGGGGAAGAAATTCCTCGTATTGTTGATGAGACTACAGACGGTGATTTAGGGGCGGGGCGGTCAAGAGTTCTTAAGATTCATTTACCATCGTTCCACTGTTGTAAGAACAGTTCTAGCAGTTCTAGTCGTCACTATTCAAGAAGATATTCTACTGACGATGGTAACCATAGAGACTGGTTGCATTGGTTTGGGTTTGGTTATATTCGAAGCTTAATTTTTTTCGTGTTTGGGGCAAATTGGTTGGGTAATTGTTAAAGGCTTCGTATCTGTTGTGTATGTTTCTTGTTGGGATATTTTAGGTACGATGTGTAAAACCGTATAAGATAGAGTACGAAAAAATATTAAAAACAGTTTTTAAAATTTTATCTTAATTTTAACATATATAATTGACCAGCAGTAGATGTTGGAGAAATTTATATATATATTCCTGCCTATAATTTTGCAAAATATAAAAAAATATTTTTTTACGTTGTGGCTTATGCTTACTTTCTTGTTGTGGTTTTAAGAGTTCCCTTTTAATTAAGGTTATTTGTGCTGTATTTATTTAAGATTATAAAGAGTAGATATCGACCTACAGTAAAAGCTTTTGAGGTATAGTATAAAATGTTAAAATGTTTAACATTAATTTTCAGGAAAAAAAATATAAAACTGTTAGATACTTTTAAAGTTACCATATAATTTGTTCTGTGTTTTTCAGATATTATCAAATTTTTAAGGTAGATACAAAATAAATGAAAAAATATTACCGGAAATAGTAGTAATTAACAAGAAAACGTAGTATTGAATACAATCTCATATAAAAAATTTAAGGGATTTGTAGTAAAATTCTGCAACTTATAGTTTATTTTTCTTAGTTAATTGAATTGTAATTAAAATTTTTTTAAACTAAAAAGAAAAGACTGATTATAATTTATTTTCTTTATTCTTTTACGAAAAGAATATTTTTAATTTCATTAAATTTACATGTATCCGTTTTGATTAAAATGTTCTAAGATAAACCAATTTAAGCATTTTTTTATTTTAATAATTCCAGATTACGATACGGAGGAGATTCTTACGTACGAAGAAGTAGCGCTTTATTTCCCTCGGTCAAATCGCAAAAGGCCGATTGTTTTGATTGGGCCTCCGAACATAGGCAGGCATGAATTACGTCAGAAGCTAATGGAAGACACTGAAAAATTCGCCGCAGCTGTGCCTCGTAAGTGAAAAGGCAATTGACCTGTTCTTTTTAGAATTTTTAGCGTTACAATGTTAAGAGTTTCTTAATTAAGTTTTAATATAGCCCTATGTAATAAACTAAACAAAATTTTTTTTTTTAATTCAAAAATTAAAGGATCCATTATAATGCATAAGAATGTTTATATACAACCTTCAGTAAGTACGTTGTACTTTAATGGTACCTTCCATGGTAAAGATTCTTTAATGATAATAATTTTTCAATTGCGAAGTGCACCATGAATCTTAAAATCTGGAGTAAGCAAACTTTAAACTCGTTGCCCTAAATCTACATCTTCAAATTTCAATATTTAATTTTCACTGCAACAAATAATCTGTATTGGTCATGTGACGTAAACGAACTTTGGAGTTAGGTCCATATATTAATACCTTTTGTGAAGTTTCTTACTCATATATGTACGAGTCATTGTTTTAATTAACAATTAGTTCTATTTCCATCGATTTCAGTAATTTTAATGAAAATTGCAGCCAAATTATTATTTTTGGTACCTGCAAACATTTTATCTTCCACCTGTGATTTTGAGATATTTATTGATCAAACTAATTTGATCGATTTATTAAATAATAATGCATTAACATTTCTTTATATATATGTCACGATATTTTCTACAAAAATTATCCGAATTACGCCGCATTTTCAAAAAATCTGGCAACAACGGGACGTAAATCCAGAATTTTGTTGAACGCATCCTACCCTTCAAAAAAGGTCTAGTAAGTTTCTGCAAGGTTTTGGATACTTTCAACTGGAAAGTATCCAACACCTTGCAGAAATTTACAAGACCTTTTTTGATGGGTAATTCCTTTTCCTAGAGAAGCTTTCTTTTTCTATTTTCTTATATTACAAACAAATTGAGGCATATATATATATATATATATATATATATATATATATATATATATATATATATATATATATATATATATATATATATATATATATATATATATATATATATATATATAATATGATAATAATAATTACACATCACTACCGTTCATGTTTATATCTTCGTAACTTTCCTCTCTATATTAGTTTTTAAGTTGTTTTTATGAAGTTTCAAACATTATGATGTGAATATATTGAAAATATTTTCTTTAAGTAGAGAGAAGGTATTAATTAGATAGACGAAACGATTTTGTTTCAAAATTTGGTTATATATATTTTAAAATTATTTCACTGATTTCGTAATAAGTGAAACAGATTCCTATTATTTTTAAAAAATTTATTTCAGATACGTCTAGAGTTAAAAAGGATGCTGAGGTAGATGGGCAAGATTACCATTTCATATCCAGAACGCAGTTCGAAGCAGATATTTTATCACGAAAGTTTGTAGAACATGGAGAATATGAAAAAGCCTACTACGGCACAAGTTTGGACGCGATTCGAGCGGTCGTCAATTCCGGCAAAATTTGCGTCTTAAATTTACATCCCCTCTCTTTAAAAATGCTCAAAAATTCAGATTTGATGCCGTATGTCGTTCTAATCGCCCCACCTTCGTTAGAGAAACTACGGCAGAAAAAACAGAAGTCTGGAGAAACTGTTTGGGTAAGTCATAGGTTCATGTCAAATGACCACATTGTTTAAGAAACCCATTTTACTTTAGCATTTCTTACGAAAAATATATATATATAAATTTTTGTTGAAAAAATTATACTGAAAGCCAGAATTTATATGAACCACATCAATTTGTGTACAAATTTTATGCTTTCACAATATCGAATTTAAAAGTTGTTGATACCCTATCACTCTTAATATTCATTCAGGGGTTCATACCATTTTTGTTCGACCAATATGAGCTGACCTCAATAATTTTCCAACCGACAAGATTTCAGACCTCTTGCCAAAAATATCCCTAATAATTTCTATTTA
>SEYY01001178.1:340729-355729 GCA_009176605.1 Armadillidium nasatum
CCTTCCGCGGTATTTCATTTGAGCAGTGTATAAATTAGAACATTATTGCTTGTTAAATAACCTTAAGAACCACTGCCTATTAACTTTACTTTTAACTTACTTTGATAACTTGTAATTTATTGTTTAGAACTTAACAGGATTATTTTAAGGAAAAAAAAAAATCTGAATTTCAGGACACTGATGTTGAAAAGAAATAGATGGCTATAATAGGTAAGCAATCATTTCTGGGAATGATATGAAGTTTAGCATATTAAACTGCGCCAACGCCAGGTATAAAGTCTACTGTTTCAATACATCAATTGAGGTCCTAAGTGACAAGGTTATTAAGCTTACTTAGAAAAGTGTGTGTGTGTACACTCGTTAAGAACTATTATCCAATCTTTAATTCAAAAGTGTAAAATCGGTAACTTTTATTGAGTTTCCATAATTTTTGCTCATCAACCAAATATAATGGCAAAATGCCAGCTTGACAAAACTAAACAGGTTCTTTGTAAAAGTTGAATGAGCTCATCTACATTATAAGACTATATGATAGGCTTTATCTTAAATAATAAGCTAAACTGATTTGCCTATTCATTGAAGAAATTAGCAAATAGGAAGCTAACGAACGAAGAGATGCTAAATAATTTGTTAGAGAACACGAAGCGAGCGTTAAAATAAGAACTTTCATAATTCGATAAATTTTTTAGAGGAGAAACTATAAAAATGAGGAGCGGAATTTCAAATTTGCTGAAAGAATCTAGCTCTCGAATGGTGGTTTAATATGAACGCAAAATGTAACCCTAATTATGATAAAAAGTATGTAAATATCAGACACATTCGAAGTTTTATAGGCAAGGGTGAAAAATGCAAGTTAACTTGTAGGGAGTAAACACTCGGGGGGGGGGGATTACACTTCCATTGTAAGTAAATTGAATTCTTTTAAAAAAAAGATTTCGAAATGTTGTGTAGGACGTTTCTTGGACAAATGATTTAAAAGCAAGATTTAAGTTTCTGTTAAAGATTTATTGCATAGAAGCATGTGGTTTACACAGTATATTTAATTTTCCAAATTAGATCTTAGACCATAATATTGATAGTCATATAGACTGGAGTAAGAGAAGAAAGCGTAAAGACCTACAATGTTGAAGGTGCAATTTTGTATGAGATCAGACTGCAATACATTCAAATGTTGAGCCAGTTCAAATAAATGTCACTGCTATAATCTCATCTGAATGTTTACTTATTCAATAAAATTTAATCTGATCTTTCGAAAACATTCTATATTTAAAAGGTCAAAATGGAGCAACACAGTATATATATATATATATATATTATATATATTATATATATATATATATATATATATATATATATATATATATATATATATATTATATATATATATATATATATATATATATATATATATATATATATATATATATATATATTATATATAATATATATATTTATATACCTTTGTCTCTAAAATACTTATTATTTCACTAGTAGAAATAAAAAAGTTGTATACAGTTTATACCATATCCACATGTTTATAATTTAACGGTTCTAATGGTTACTTATAATAGCCCTTAACATTTTATATACACTTGAAGGTTTTCTAAGGGTTCAAAACTAAACACACATGTAAAGAGAATTCAACCACAATCTAAATAGGCTGTGATTCAACTCTGTACAATATGTCACCATTATTTAAACCAACTATTAAACAAAGTTGAAAACCTCCTTTTAAGTGGGTCAAATGTTGATCGATACTGGAGAAATTCTGTTTTGGAAATCTAAACTTTACGCCCATGGAGGTGTCTTTGCTATTATTTTCGTCTTCATCTTACACACGAAACTTTTAAGTGTCAAAGTTTTTATTACTTATAATATGTTCTACACAAACTGAAATCTCTCAAGTGAAAAATAATGTTTTCCATCCTTATTCTACTATAACGATCTTTGAAAAACTACTACTACTATATCTACTACTACTACTACTATATCTGACATAGTTTTACAAATTTCTGATTTCTTAAAGGAAAATGGAAAGCTAAACAAACGACTATAAGGTTATTTTCTTTCTTGTTTTAAACTGGTAACCAAACTTGGGTACTACTGTGTGGCAAAATATTTGAATGGTTGCATATATGACTTGTAAGATTATTTTAACGTCAGCCATAGAGCATGTTCAAAATTATAGTATACTACTGACACTTAGGCAATGCTCATTTGGTTGGATAATTTTCAGAAGAGGAGAAAGTTGTAACCAGTAAAATGTAAAATAGAATACTAACCTATGTATTTGCCAGAAAATATAATCGAAAGCATGGATTGCCTTGCAAAGTAATATCTACAAAATTCTACCAATTTCATGAAAATAGCTAGTTCGGAACGAAAAGAGACTGTTTGTCAGACGAAAGAGTATGAGGAAATAAATATTTTTGACGGTGTGAGTGTTAAACTACTTACATGTTTGATTTTCAAGAAAGTCCTATGTTAAAAACATTAAAATTTTCTATATAAAGACAAAAATTTACAGACGTACCATATTTTCTGCATTAATTTATTTTTTTTCCTTTCATTACCTGAGAATGTATCGAAGATTTTTCACCACTTCTCTCAACTAAAATCTGTATAAAGAGATTCGACAAATAGTTAAATGCGGAGATTATAAAAAAAATTTATCTATCAATGCAAAATATTTCGTAAATTTTTAAATGCTAAATTAAAATCAAAAAAAGTCAGTCATACTAAAAATGAAACAAAAGCATGCCAAGCAGAAAACAAAATAAATAAATAAATGTGTCCCATCATCCCATGACTGAAATTTCGAATAAGATATATTTTTTAATAATTTTTAGTTGTGAATACAGTTAATTTCATAGGCTTGCAATTGCTCTGTGATATTCCAGAACATATATGAATTAATATATAAGAAATAGAATTACTCTTTCAAAATGCAAAAATTAAGAATAGGTTACCAAGATTAAAAAAATAAATTGATATACCAATAGATTACTAATTAGATTATTGTAAAAATAGATTGCCAAGAAAAAGAAACTAAAATCTCTAACGACAAATTTAATGTAATTTAAATCTTCAGGATTAAATTTCATTTCTTTTGTCAAGAAGAAGAGAAGTCTTCTTCACATTATCTATATGTGTTAAAAAACCTTCATACGAGTTAAAAAGTATTCATAATACTTTTTTACGTCCACTGCAAATATTATAATAATCGTTATAATAATAGTAATGTCACAGTAAAATTATCAATAGAGAAAAAAAAAAGACATGTTAAGTATAAGAAAGTCGCTTCACAGATTCATTTTCTAAAAAGAAAATAACTGAAAAAAATTTTTGTGACATTTTTTGCCACTTGTCCCAACGATTCGTTATAGGACAATATTTGCAGTGTGGAGCTAATATGTATGTATTCGTGGTATATGTGAGATAAGAAGTTTTTAATACCTTACCTTATAAGGTAAGAAAACCTTCACCTAAGTTATTATACGTATTTGCAGTTGAGATACTATTTTATTTTCAAGTTTTTAACTAAAAAATTGAACAAAAAAAATCAACAAAAAAAATAAACAAAAAAAACAAAAAAAAAAAAAAAAAAAAAAAAAAAAAAAAAAAAAAAATTTTGAAAAAAAAATAAAAAATAAAAAAAATGTATTAGAACTTGGAACTTTTCAGGATATCGATATTATCTGAAATACAATTCTCTTGACAAAAATTTCCTTCACTTTTAATAAAATATACAACTTTAAAAAAAAAAAAAAAAAAAAAAAAAAACTAAAAAAAAAAAAGTACAATAATTAAAAGTAGACCACAACAAAAATACTTTGCGAAGTAAAAGAAAAGATGAATTTTCATCTCATATGAAGTATCGATATCACTTGTTGATATGAGAAGCAAACAAAGAAAACATTGAATTTAGAGGACTATAAAATACCTTGACATCACATACCAGAGAAGGTTATACACACACACACACACATACACATACACATACACACACATACACGCACGCACACATACACAAGCACTGTTAATTTTCGTTAAAATTCAATTCGATGTAAATAAAAAGAAAATATCTTCAGCCGCGGAAGTAATATAATGTTATTCATTACAAATAGGCCAATTATATATATATATATATATATATATATATATATATATATATATATATATATATATATATATATATATATATATATATATATATATATATATATATATATATATATATATATATATATATATATATATATATATATATATATATATATATATATATATATATATATATATATTTTTTATATCGCCTGCCGTAGGAAAAGACTGGAGGCCCACATGCAATCCACCACAATTTTGAAAAATCCCTTATTATCATTTCTTCAAATGAAGACCTGAACAGATACAAGGAGCGTTTGAAAGTATTCAATTAACAAGCGAGAAAATAGAAAAAGGAAGAGTGTTCCAGACTTACCCAGAGCAGCATATTTAAGTGTGAGCACAGCGGTTAAGTCTGTGGTCACAGGAGTAAAGAGAAAAAGGATAAAATTTTGTAGTCAGAGCAGCAGCACTGGCTCTCCTCAGTGGAAGAGAGATGGTACACTGCAAAAATAGTCCTAACGAATTGTTGGCATGAGTGGCAAAAATGTCACAGTAAAATTTTCAATAGGTAAAAGACATGTTAAGCATAGGAGTCTCTTTAGAAAATAACTGAAAAATTTGTTGTGACATTTGTCACTTGTCCCAACGATTCGTTAGGACAATTTCTGCAGTGTAGGAGCAGGGTCTGCTGTAATAGCGATAATATAAGAAGAGTGATGTACCATCTTCAGAAAGAAATTGGAGAGAGTCAATGAGTCTAGAAGAAAATTGTAAGAATAAACCCACCAAAGATCAGATACATGATGAGTACTCCATTCAAGGACGAACGACGCCTCTAAACATTGTATGGAACTCGGATGGTGTGAAGAACTACTGAAAGTCCTGCAGAACACCTCTCTTAGAAGCTTGCTTAGTGAGAGAAACGTGTGATCCTTCAAGGAAATCTCAAAATAAGAAAATACCAAGAACAGTGGAAGGCTTGGTTTGAATTGGGTGCTCTCAAAATAAAGTATAAATAGTATAATACTATATTAAAATATACATAAATTTAGTATATATATTATATTATATATATAATATATATATATATATATATATATATATATATATATATATATATATATAGTATATATATATATATATATATATTAATTATCTGCAGTGTTGCAGTTGTTTGTAAAATTATGTCGTTTAGGTTAGATAAAGAACTTGAGTTTTAAATATATATATATATATATATATATATATATATATATATATATATATATATATATATATATATATATATATATATATATATATATATATATATATATATATATATATATTAATTTAATATATATATATATATATATATATGCAATTACTTGCAATTGAGCTGTTTATTAAGAAGTATAGGGTTATGCATATCATTGATCACTTATTACGTTTATTTCTTAAACTTAATTGCATAGCACAGTGAAGTTGTTATCATTATCTAAATATTATTCTATATTCAATACTCCAGGACTCAGGCAAGGTTAATTATAAGTTCTTCAATTTATTTAAGAACTCAATTCTCCGATTTCAAGAACCTTGCAAATTCTGATTACAAAGCACCAATAAACCACATCTTTCCCTTCATATCAAGACCCGTTTTATTTGTTTAGAAGGGAGGTGTTCTCGACACTTGTTTCATGGCGCTATATCATAGCCTTATTGCCCCTTCCATTTGTGCCTTCCTGCTTTTCCCTCACACTCATTTTGAATCTACCAATCGAGTTCGTTTTTAATATAACCTTCCTTTATACCGTAAAGAAACGATATTTCCGATTCTATTCGTTCCTTTTATAGGGCCTCATTATATCATTCATCATTTAATTATAACATGATACAAATATAAGGGGTTGTAGCTATATATATATATATATATATATATATATATATATATATATATATATATATATATATATATATATATATATATATATATATATATATATATATATATATATATATATATATATATATATATATATATATATATATATATATATATATATATATATATATATATATATATATATATATATATATATATATATATATATATATATATATATATATATATATATTATTATATATATAGATTAAATATGGATCATTTGATAGTCTGGTTTCTAATATGTATATATTTTTGAGTGACGTTTTCGCTTTCTTTTATTAAAGATATTATCACTTTGTCTTTCTATTTTGCCTACTTAAATAAATAATTAACTTTTGGTTCTAATTTTCATTAATGAAATTTGGGACCTCAATTGCCTCATGAAATTTTGATACATGTTCTAATAGACTTTCTCCCACCCATTACCATTATAATATTTGTATCGTTTTAGTTATTTTAAATTTATTATTATTATTATTATTATTATTATTATTATTATTATTATTATTATTATTATTATTATTATTATTATTATTACAGTCCTTGAATGCTAAAATGTTTGGATCATTCCTGGTCTTTGGAATGTGAATCGGAGCAAAAAAAAAATCGGTGGATCAACATCGGATATCCGAAAGAGTCGGAACTGGAATCGGAAACGAAGTCGGATTTATCTTACTTCTCTCACAGCCCTGGTTCGATTTTGGTTTTGATAATTTTTCAACGCTATATTAATGATACTTCAAACCCCAATCGGTTTCTATTATTGATACACACTCTAAACAAATTTTCATGACAATATTGAGGTATTACATACAACAAGATGCAACAAGAGAATCAGTTATAAAACAGCTATTTTTTTTTCTATTTTGTAACTTATTAATAATGATTATCTGCCATTGTCCGCTGCCATTGCAATCACTTCAAGCACCGCAATTCATTAAAAAAAAAATTATTATTATTATTTTTTATTTCCAACAGTCTTTGGATGACAAAAAGAAAATCGTTAAGTTTTTATTGAATATTTATATTCATAAAGAAAAATTAATTAACTATAATATGCGTTAAACTGTAAACAAAGCCATATGATATTTTTCAAGTCATCACACATACACAAGCGCACACCTACACGCCCACACGCACAAGCACATTCACACACCTACGCGCTCATACACACACACACACACCCATATATATATATATATATATATATATATATATATATATATATATATATATATATATATATATATATATATATATATATATATATATATATATATATATATATATATATATATATATATATATATATATATAGGTCAGACTGCAGTTTGAACCACACAAATATTTCAAAAACTACTGAACCTACGTAAAAAAGGAAAACATTTTTGGAATCCTTGTCGAAATTTAGGTAGGAAAAGTGTAAAATGTTTGAAAATAAATTTAAAAAAAAAATAAATAAATGGGTTTGTACGACAACTGATGACGTAACAAACTTAAATTTGGTGTTATACCGAACATTTGTCTACGGGGGGCTCTGCCCCCGTACCCCCCGACCCGTGAGTGATGATGATACTGTAGACAACTTTTCCTGTCGACGATTTGGGGTATTTCCCATTTTTTCCAATTTCGAAAAAAATGAAAAAAAACGGACATTGCCAAACGTACGATTCTCCCGAGCCTTGAAAAAAAGTAAACTTTACTTATATAAACTTTTTTATTATAAGAATTTATTTTTTATTTCCCAACTTTTCTTACCTAAAATTCGACAAGGATTCTAAAAATATAATCCTTTTTTACGTACGTTCTGTAGTTTTTTAAATATTTGTGTGGTTCAAACTGCAGTCTGACCTATATATATATATATATATATATATATATATATATATATATATATATATATATATATATATATATATATATATATATATATATATATATATATATATATATATATATATATATATATATATATATATATATATATATATATATATATATATATATATATATATATATATATATATATATATATATATATATATACATTGACCTGGAGAAGGTCTTATAACACAGCTTGGAGAACTGGCATCCTTTTAAAATTCCACGGCTCCATTTGTCTCCAGGGAGTAGATGCTTCTCTTTATCTATCGCCTCCTATTCGGCAGATTCATTCAAGTTCGATGCTCCTCGGTCCTGTCGTGTCACTTCGCTCTGGATGCAAGCCGTTTCACAGAGAAACGTCTTCAGAGTCTTGTTTTCCCTTGGCTTTAATGACCTGGTCACTCAAATTATTACGAATATGAAGTTTTTCTTGAACGTGGACTGCAACATCTTGAACGACAGCTCCAACTCACCATAAAGAACATTTCAACATTTCAGATTGGAGTTCTCCCATGTCTTCCACTTCTCTGTTTCCAAACCTAAAGCCGTTTTCTTTACGAAAAAAAAGTAAGGGAGGAATTTGTCAACTTCTTCCTCCCAATTTGGTGTTATGAGGTTCTCCCATCCCTATTGACTCAAAGGTCTGATTTCTTGGTCTCATATTCGATGAGAACCTAACGTATCTCCCCACATTAAGAGTTTGACTATGACTTGTTATCGTGCTCTCGATCTCTTGCATCATCTAACTTCCAAGACTTAAGTCTGATGATCGCAAATCTCTTCTGCGCCTCTACTCTGCCCTCATTCCTGCGAAGCTGTAGTATAGCTGCATGATATATAGCCATACCTCCCCACATTTACTTCATCTACTGGATATAGCTCAAAATGAGGCTATTCGAATATCTACAGGAGCCTTTTGGTCATCATATAATGTGAGCTTCGACTTCAAGACTAATGGAATGTAATAATCCTAGTTACTGCGAGAACGTATCCAAACTCCGGAACCATCTGCGCTGTTTTCCGTTTCTCAGAAGGTATCGTAGAATCCTCTTTACTGGCCTTTTGCAAACACGGTCAGCAGCATTCTTAACTTCTTAAACATCCCTTTTTTCAAAAGTTAATGTCTCATACTTCCGACACCAGTCATTCCCACTGGACGTTTCCGGCTCCTTCCATCTGTTCGACCCTGTTTCACTCTCCAGAGCAAGCCTGCTGCCATGCTAAAGGATTCCTTCCTGTCCCACTTAGGGCTTAACAGTGAGTCAGTTCCCGTATGTACAGTCTGATTCGAAACGAGGGATGGCGTCGGTGCATGTGCGATCTTCCCTGATCCAAGTTCGTAAACTTCCTTCCTTACAGCGGAACTCATTGCTGTATCTTTAGCCCTCACACTGATTTTAATCACTGATCTGTATCATCTATTTTTTTTATTTATTCATATATAAGCAGAGTTCTTCTAGAGCTATTGACGCCTCAGTCAAAAAATGTGTTTGTTTCCAAAGTTCTGCTGAACTCCATTACATGTCGATGTCGCGGTCAATGAAGAGGCTAACAGAGGTGCCAAACAGATCTCTCCCTCTCACATTAGCAACTCTAGCTATATCCTACCTGAACTTCAGTATTGTTGACTCCCTTCTATTTCCAAGCTCTCCCCAAGGATATATATATATATATATATATATATATATATATATATATATATATATATATATATATATATATATATATATATATATATATATATATATATATATATATATATATATATATATATATATATATAGGTGGTGCAGTTAGGAGTGCTGGACTGATTATCAACAAAGGGATAAGCTGAGCAAAATAAAACCTACCATTGTAGAATGGTCATCCTCCCACAGGCACAACCATCAACAGTATTGGCCACACCAACCTTACGAACAGCTACTACATGCCATGGAATCGTCCTCCCTCGTGTCAGTTTTGCCATGAGCACAAACCGAAATCAATTCAACACTTCCTGGTTGATTGCAAACAGCTGCACTCCGTCCATCGTCGACACTTTCTTACTATTCTGTTTATCACACCCTTTGATATATTACAACATATCCTCGCTGAATCATCCTTCTTCAACAGAGGCTCATTATTCGCTATTCTTCATTAAATTATTCAAGGTCATTTAAATAATCTTTGAATAACGCTATTTTCGGTAAAGCTGTGACCTTCCCATTATGTTGGGTTTCCAACCTAGTTTGGTCGCTACCTTTATATGCCATGGCAGGTTATATATATATATATATATATATATATATATATATATATATATATATATATATATATATATATATATATATATATATATATATATATATATATATATATATATATATATATATATATATATATATATATATATATATATATATATATATATATATATATATATATATATATATATATATATATAATGAATAAATATTTGTAAGGATTTCAAATATGTTAAATTAAACAAAATTGAACAAAATTGAGGAGCAACTTTCCCATTTTATCTCGTACCCACTTAATACCCTCATCAGACTATGGGAAGGTATATCGCGAAATATAAAAAGACATATGTTGTAAGTACATGAACATGATAAGCCGAATATAAATGTGTATTGCTTCTCTATTATTAGATACTTAAGTTTGTTAGGATGATACTAAACATTCACAAGATGATTCTATCATTCTCAAGTTAAGCACTTTTAACGGAAAAAGGTTCTCATTATTAAAAATAAAAACAGAGTTATTAAAATCAGTTTATAAAAATTAAATTATAATTTTCCAATATATATAATATATATATTATATATATATATATATATATATATATATATATATATATATATATATATATATATATATATATATATATATATATATATATATATATATATATATATATATATATATATATATAGAGAGAGAGAGAGAGAGAGAGAGAGAGAGAGAGTAAAATTAAATAATTATTACTTTTATTATTATTTAATTAATAATAATAATTTATAAAGAGTAATAATAATAATAATAATAATAATAATAATAATAATAATAATAAAAATAATAATAATAATAATAATAATAATAATAATAATAATAATAATAATAATAATAATAATAATAATAATTGTTGCATATATATATATATATATATATATATATATATATATATATATATATATATATATATATATATATATATATATATATATATATATATATATATATATATATATATATATATATGGCTAGAAAATGCTGGTTACATGGTCAACATGTTCGAATATTGGTTCGTTTTAAGACGAGACAAAGGAAGTGTTAAACACGGATAAAGAAAAGAGAAATTAAAAGTAAGAGAAAATTTGTGAATAGATAAAAGAATAATTCTCTCAAACTCTCTTCAAAGGAGAAAGTATGGGACCAAAGAATAGAAGTTAGAAGAACGTACTTATGACGTCATAAGTAAATTGACACAGCTGTTCGACGTTCAGTGAGTGCACCTAACCTAACCTAACCTAACCTAACCTAGTGGGCTTTGATAAATTGAAGAGCAATACATTACCTTTAAGAAGATGTATGTCTTCACAACAAATGCTTTTGTCTCTTACTCCATGAGAAGGCGGACGATATTTTTATAAGGAACATGCAAGACGTTCTGGTAACCTATCAACATTCCAGATCTCTTAGACACCTCTTCTAAGAAGGAGTAATTGCGGTATAACGGAATACTTGAATAAAGAAATGTATGAGTTGTGTGCATTCGAAAGTATTAGAGTCCTGGGAAACATTTTGAATTAAAAAAACAAGTTGGAATTTTGAAAGCCAGTCAGCACTCTGGTTTTCTCTATCTTGTTTAGGAAAACGAGAAATATCAAATACAAAGATTCTCTGGTTTTCCCTGGAAAGCATCCAGAAAGAATATTAAATAAAGTTAGAACTGAAATTCAATGAGGGAATTTTAAAAATGAAATCATTGTGCCAGACTGTACAGAAAACTTTGGTTATATCTAACACCAGAGCAAAATATAATAATCAAAGTGCAGTAATTAAGGATCTACCGAATTGCCGAAAGACAAAGAACCAAGAGACAAGAGACAAGAGACAAAAACAACAACAAAACTAAGATTCCCAGCGGTTATATCTCACATAAAAGCACATTCATACATACATACAGAATATATATATATATATATATATATATATATATATATATATATATATATATATATATATATATATATATATATATATATATATATATATATATATATATATATATATATATATATATATATATATATATATAATACGTTGTATTTTGAATATAGTTATGTCGCTCATACACGGTCTATTTAACACTGATTCAACGCATGCTCAGCTGAACAATGAAGCTCCAGACCCTAGGGGGGGGGGGTCTTCTTTTTTTGAAAATTTCTTCAAAAAAATTGTTCATTCTTGGGATTAACAAGCGTTCTTTCTCTCTCTCTCTCTCTGTGTATATATATATATATATATATATATATATATATATTATATATATATATATATATATATATATATATATATATATATATATATATATATATATATATATATATATATATATATATATATATATATATATATATATATATATATATATATATATAGAAATAATGATAAAAGTAAACAGTGTGTTTAAGACGTTGTTGTTTGTGTTAATCTGTGTTAACATACGAACAGTTTGTTCGAACAAATATACCGAATATGGCGAAGAAAAAAACATTATCCATGTTTTAAATAAATTGATTGACCCTTTTGGTGAGTGAAATTTCTATTTATAAACCAAAATTTAGACCACTAGTATTATACACAAGGAAAATGTGTCAAAAACTCAAAACCCCCAAAAAAAAGAGAAAACTGAGAATGCAAAATTTTACTGAGGTTGTTCTTAACGGGAATAAATTTACAGATTCCGGTTTTATCTTATTAAATATCCTGGTTCCATCCTCATTTATAAAAAAAAAATAAAAATTTATATACACTACCGGGTTTCACTCCACTTGAACAACTATGACTTTCACACTTCCATAGACTATAGACAGCTATACAGTCACAGTTTTCGACTTAATTGTAATTTTAGTGTTAGAAACTTGTTGTAAACGAAAGATCATTGTCATCCAGTTTTGTTAAACACTTTTCAAACTCTCTCTCTCTCTCTCTCTCTCTCTCTCTCTCTCTCTCTCTCTCTCTCTCTCTCTCTCTCTCTCTCTCTCTCTCTCTCTCTCTCTCTCTCTCTCTCTCTCTCTCTCTCTCTCTCTTTTTTTTTTTTTTTCTTCTTTGTTTTAATTTTTAAAATGTCGTTTTCAATTATTTTTTTATTTTAAAAAATATTTTGATTTATATTATTTATAATCAAAAATTACAATTTTAACAAGATTAAATTAAATAAACTGGATTTGCACCTACATGTACAAAATTTAATTTATTAATATATATATATATATATATATATATATATATATATATATATATATATATATATATATATATATATATATATATATATATATATATATATATATATATATATATATATATATATATATATATATATATATATAATATGATAGTGCAAATGATGGTATGTATAGTGAAAATGAAATTGTTTTTCTTCTGGAGCATATGTTCATAAAACAGTTATAACAGATCTTATTTCATTGAGAACACCCAGAGGCTGTGATGCAACTCTCCGTTATTAATGGTCAGAAAATTTCCACTTTTTTCAATAGGTTATAAATAATTACTTTAAAAGAAATGTACAGAAACACTATTTCTTTTTCAGCACATACCACAGTTTGCATTATTATTAATTATATATATATATATATATATATATATATATATATATATATATATATATATATATATATATATATATATATATATATATATATATATATATATATATATATATATATATATATATATATATATATATATATATATATATATATATATATATATATATATATATATATATATATATATATATATATATATATATATATATATATATATATATATATATATATATATATATATATATATATATATATATATATATATATATATATATATATATTCGCACCTCATGGGCATTGCTCTATTCGGAGAGGGAAACTTTTCTAGGAAGTTCCTAGGAATGAAACTGCATTCCTACCGCATTGGTGTTGTCCATTGTTGTATAATCATTTGACAGTATAAATTGAGATGCTGAGCTTTGTTGTATAATCATTTGACAGTAAAATTGAGATGCTGAGCTTCGTAAGTATTAGAGTTAATAGAAGTTAATATTTCAGCTGTTTAAATAATTTAAAGGATGAATTATTAAACTGAATTCGAATAGTGAGATTCACTTCGCTTTCCTTAGAAACCACATCTATAAACTAAAAGAATCAGACCATGAAAATGGAATTCGAGGCTTTGGATCCTGTATGTTTCAGTAACGATGCTTGGTTTTAATACGATAGTTATGTCAATAGTCAGAACAGTCAAATGTGTACATGTGAAAATACTCAAACTAAACGAACAAAACATTATATGCACGGAAGGCTGGTATTTGGTGTGTCATTTCTTGTATTGTTATTAGATATAGCCTGTCCTTTTTGACACAACCTGTGAGAGGTTTAATATGGCCTCATCCAAGGGTTTACTATTCTATTAAATGTGAATGAATGAAACTATTGGTATCAACAAGATGGAAAGATTGATTAGACTGCAAATTAACAACAATGGTCATGTTGAAGGCTTTTTAACCTGATCGTTTGATAACCAATTCTTTGTGGTCCCACAATTCCCAGGGTTTATTCCTCCACATTTTTTTTCTTTGGAGATATTCGAAAGGCGCAGTTTTCAAAACAATCTTTAAACACAATAATCTTTATACACAGAAATTTGAATCAAAGTCAACAAACATGTCGAAACTTTGCTGAATATGTTATGAAAACGGGTGCGAATCTTTCTTCAAATACCTTCAACATCCGTTATAATGGTACAGGTATAAATATGTCTCATCTGTCTTCTTCTCC
>SEYY01001178.1:358229-363229 GCA_009176605.1 Armadillidium nasatum
TATATGCACACACAGATTAGAAGCTTAAACCTTGACTTGAAAGACCCAACTTTACCAAAGAAAATAATCGAGACTTTTTCCTCAAAGGAAGAAAGGAATGAAACTGCGTGCGTGCAACTTTTGATTTGCAAAATCTCTCCCTTGATTTGGGGGCTTCAAACTACTGCCGAAGAAGATGAACACACACATTTAGGGGAAAAATTACACGAGTTTAGCACTTTGCACCTAATTGTTCAGGTATTATTATTATTATTATTATTATTATTATTATTATATTATTATTATTATTATTATTATATTATTATTATATTATTATTTATTATCATTATTATTATTAGTAGTAGTATTAACATAATATATTTAATTGGTGAACGTTTTTCTCTTTAAAAAAAAATTTTATCGTTCACTTAATACCTGTTTTTTTTTTTTTTATGAAATAAAATTCTTTCTCAAAATTATTTTTTTCACTTCGAAGATTTCGAATATCAAGAAAAATGCTTTTGTTATTAAAACAACTTGGAAATGGAAAAAAAAGTAACCTATACTTGCTTTTAAAATAATTTAAAAAGCTCTCTCTCTCTCTCTCTCTCTCTCTCTCTCTCTCTCTCTCTCTATCTCTCTCCTCTCTCTCTCTCTCTCTCTCCCCCTCTCTCTGAATGCAAAATATTTTCTTTAGAGATTGTTACGTTTATAAACTGAATAATATAAAAACCAATATAATACTTATATTTTCAATGAGTAATTCATAATATGTCTGCATAATTCTTATAATAATAACCATTATAATAATAATAATAATAATAATAATAATAATAATAATAATAATAATAATAATAATAATAATGCCGTTTCAGAGTCTCTATAATCATCTTCCAGACTTTGAGGATTTTCTGGAGTTTTCAAACAGATGTCACCAAGACTTCCCCGCATGTGACGTCTCATCGGACGTCTTCCTCAAATCATGATTGTAAACACAGTTAACAGTATACATAATATTACATACCCTATACCAGAGCTTCTAAAAGTAGGGGTTGCAGCCCCAAAGAGGGTGGCATGATGTTCAGGGGGGTTGCTAGAAGTTTCTTTTGTATTTATAAGAATTTATTTTTTCTTTCTTAATAGTAATTTGAAAAGAGTCTAGAAAATATTTCCTTAATGACAGGGGGAGGGGGTCGCAATGAAAAAAAGTTTGAGAACTAATCTTATATTATATATATATATATATATATATATATATATATTATATATATATATATATATATATATATAATATATATATATATATATATATATATATATATATATATATATATATATATATATATATATATATATATATGACTATTTATTTATATAAATTATATGTGTGAATACATGCATTCTATCGTATGATTAAAATCTTCTCTGAACAAGTGAACTTGCCAACTGCTTTAATTACCATGTAAATATATATAAATAAAAACATGTTTACTAAAACGCTTTAACAACCCTTAGGCAATTTAGCAAACATGTTAAATTTCGATCGATAATATTTTGTCCCACTTTTCTAGACCATTTTTTTTTTCAAATTTATTAAAAATGTCTGCACCAAAACAAATTTTAATTCCAGTGTTGTTAGGTATCTATGCTCCTTCGAATACATAAGCAATGTCCCATTAACATCATTTTTAATGTGTGAGTTTGTCTTTATCCTAATTTTTAAAGGGAAAATTCAATTTACGAACGAATTTGGAAAACTACATGTAAGAATACCGTTATTAAGTGTCGTCTGCTTAACCGTTACAATGTAAATCCTAAACATTATTTGAGTATTGCATTTGAACAAAATTTCCCTACTGTCATTTTAATATATATATATATATATATATATATATATATATATATATATATATATATATATATATATATATATATATATATATATATATATATATATATATATATATATATATATATATATATATATATATATATATATATATATATATATATAATCATCTTTGACAAGCACTTGATCTATTTTTATTGTTAGTTTAATTTAAGGGAGAAAAAACTTAAAGCTTTCAAAATTAAATTAATGATTAAGTCTATTGAACTTTTAATTGAAAGGACGCTTGTAATATTCTCATCTATTTATTCAATAAATAAAAACGAATATATATATATAATATATATATATATATATATATATATATATATATATATATATATATATATATATATATATATATATATATATATATATATATATATATATATATATATATATATATAATATATATATATATATATGTGTGTTTGTGTGTGTGTGTGTGCGTGACACAGACTAAGTATTAATAAGTCAAAGAAAGTCAACACTTGTTTTAACTCTTCTTCTTTTTAACAATTTTCAACTATTTATGAAAAAACTTTACAAAATGGAGCATGTCCATGAATTAGGTGAACCTGAAGGCGATTGGTGAAGCTGCTTCTCTTGTATTCTTCAACTTGTTCTTAAGTATAGAAAGTTGAGAAAGTTCTTCTGTAATGAAAGGAAAACTTGTCTATAACTAAGTAATTTCTATATTTCAAACCTTGTTTTTAAAAGGATAAAACAGTTTAAAATAAAATATATTGTATCAATTTTCCTCATCTTTTTGGGTTTGACTTTTTGTCTGCAATTTTGTATTGTCAATGACGTGTTATAATATGAAACAATTGAGAATATTCAAGGCTGTTAAAGGCATCAGTATTGAAGAGAGAAGATTCTGAAGGCAACCCACAATGGATGATATAAATTATTACTTTTTAAAATTTAAATAGAGAGAGAAAAAATTGTATGATATACTTTCAATTTTCAACATTTAAGCAAACCACATATACAGCAAAGCGGCAAATGTTAAATAATTCATTATTTTACCTACTTTTTCTAACGATTGGTCAAAAAATAAACTTCACCCTCAAGACCCCTAAAGAAGGGAGATAAATGCTTAAAATTTGAAAGATTGTATATTTAATTTTAATATTTTGTGTGAGACATTTGCTAGACACTTCCTAGTGATAACGTGAACATATAACAAAGAAAAGATCTCTTTCCAATCTTTTCCTATCTCGAATATATATATATAATATATATATATATATATATATATATATATATATATATATATATATATATATATATATATATATATATATATATATATATATATATATATATATATATATATATATTTATTTTTTTTTTTTTTTTTTTTTTTTTTTTTTTTTTTTTTTTGCACTGTTCATGTTCTTAAAAATTTATATAGCAATTCAAAATTAAATGGTAATCTAGATTCTAGATCTTAAAATGGTAAATGGGACAAACTGTCTCACCAAAAATTTTACCATTTCAAAGGATTAAAATTTTCAATTCAGCCCTCCCCCACCCTCCTCCTCTCCGATCACTCCATTTTTCACCAAGAAAAATAGCTAAAACATTTTTTGTTATCTTTAGTTATAAAATTTTGCAGATTATACAAATAAAAATTTCCAAATTAAAGATATTACTCAGATATTAATAAAGCAAGTTTATATATATATATATATATATATATATATATATATATATATATATATATATATATATATATATATATATATATATATATATATATATATATATATATATATATATATATATATATATATATATATATATATATATATATATATATATATATATATATATATATATATATATATATATATATATATATATATATATATATATATATATATATATATATATATATATATATATATATATATATATATATATATATATATATATATATATATATATATATATATATATATATATATATATATATATATATATATATATATATATAATATTATTATATATTTTTAAATTTAAAAAAAAACAAAAGGTAAAATAAACAAATTTCGCCCCTAATGCTACTTATGAGAACTACCTGTTATACAGTTTTGTAATTATTACATATGAAGTTGTACACTGTATAGGGCCTATTTACAGTCAAAAAGACCAGCCCTAAATCCAAGGGTCTTTTTATAACGATTAGTCTAAGGGCTACGAAAACTCTCTCTCTCTTTTCTTTGGGACACGCACGCAAAACACACACACACATTCACAAATATATATATAATATATATATATATATATATATATATATATATATATATATATATATATATATATATATATATATATATATATATATATATATATATATATATATATATAGAGAGAGAGAGAGAGAGAGAGAGAGAGAGAGAGAGAGAGAAAGCAGCGTTTGAAACTTTTGCCTGTGTATAATACGAAACTCAATTCCGAATTGATCACGTACTTGATTGAAATTCTTCAGAGCTCCCCTAAAGAGATGCACAAACGTCTACCTCTCTTTCTCTCTCACTCTCTCTCTCTCTCTCTCTGATATTCTAATTTAAATAATTTATTAATCTCAATCGAAAAATTTCAACCCCCCTCCCCCCACCCCTGTATAAATAGGGGAGCTTCAATAAAGTGAATTCAGAAGCTAAAATTAATTATCAAATGTAACATTAGAAGAACCGATCTCCTCAAGCACGAATGATGAAAGGACGATTTATAACATCGAATAATGATTCAATTTATAACATTATCATTATAATTATTATTATTATTATTATTATTATTATTATTATTATTATTATTATTATTATTATTATTTTATTTTTATTATTATTATAATAACAGTTGCACCTTCATTGATTTTATTTATTTTTTATTATAGTTAGCAGTAAACATATTTAAAATTAAAAAAAAAAAAAAATTGAGTTCAAACTTTCTTTTTTATTGTGAAGCTCGAAAAAGATCAATTGTGAAGCTCAAAAAGAACAATTGTGAAGCGCAAAAAGTGAGGAATGCAGAGTTTAAAGACGTGATTTCTTATTTGCTTAAATAATATCATTGACTTCCTATCATCTTTACAAGTACATGATAAATTATTAAATTCAGA